>RXON01004122.1:0-29415 GCA_009667805.1 Leptobrachium leishanense | reverse complement strand
GTATTCACCACAGTGACCCAAAGTGCACCAAAATGACCCCGAACGCATCCTAGAATGCCGCAAAACCGCCTTATAGATCCAGAAAAAAAAGTCAACTGCAGCCGCTGTGCTGTCTATCATAATGTTTATGCTTTAATAAGAAGAATCAGTGATAGATTTGTGTAAAGTTGTAATGTACGGTACATTAGTTATACTGGAGTGTAGCACCATCTAGTGTCCTTTTGTGGTAGTACGGCTGTTAAACCATTTCATATATATTAGTGAATGTATAGGAAGGAAGTTGTCATTAATCAGAGAATGCTGGGTAGAATCTTGACAGGAAGTGAACATTCACCATTTTGTGTCTGAAAGTTATTACTGGAAGCAAGGCATGTGTTTCTCATCCATCGCCATCTACTCCTAGAGAGCTAAAAAAGTAAGTTTACTGTATCATCGGGTAAGGAAAATGCTGTTATGCATGCAATGTGATGTTTATGAAGTTTGTTTTTACTGTATTACAGTTTCACCTGGCTTGTCTTAATAAATCTGAGATCAAAATAAATATGGTATCCAAGTTTGTGAGACAAGAAGGTTTAGCTCGATGTCTTCGGACAGAACAGTGAAATTTTCTAGCTGACCTCTGAGAAGAAGATAAGCTGACTGCGAAGTCTGTACAGCCCGGGGCTACACAGCATCCATACAGTCAGAGCTTTAAGGAACATACCTGCGGCAGGCGAAGCAAGCAGCCAAGCTACACAGAGGCGCGCAGCATCGACACGAGCGGTCTCTATACAGCAAGACAGTTTCTTCCCCGCAGCCATGCCTCACAGTGAGACATCTTCAATCAAAACAAGATCACAAGCAAGCTCATCCAAGTCATTTGTCGCAAATGCAGCAGCCATAGCCCGTTCGAAAGCGGAAGCAGCAAGAGCCAGGGTCGCATTCGCAGACCAAGAGCTACAGATGAAAAAGCAGGAGACATCCCTGAAATTACAGCAAGCTATTTTAGAAGCTAACATGGAGAGGCTGGCAGTGGACCGAGATGTTGCCGTTGCCATTGCAGAAGCAGAAGCATTAGAAGCAGCTGTCTACATTGAGTCAAAGAATGTAGAAGCATGCCGAGTTTAGAGGAAGACAGTCAAGATGCAACGCAACGAACCTCAGAATATGTCCACCAGCACTATAACCCAGCAGCATCCCACAAAAAGAAACAAACAGGACGTCGGTGAGTCACAACAGATAAAGCAAAGACGAGACGACCTCGGAACCCAGTGCGACAAGCAAGAAAGGTCCGACAGGGTGCCAGACTTTCCCGTCCCAACCAGACCTTCTATTCCACAAGGTACCCAGCCTTCATACAACTACCAAACACCTGTCTTCACTCCAAAGGTGTATGCAACGAGTCCGTATGAAATGCCAATCTTGAGCAGGTGTGAGCCCAACACACCTAAAGAGGAGACTTCTATCAGGTATGCCTATACACCGCACCAAAATACACCAGCAACCTACCCCAATCACAATCAGGCTACTATAGACTTTGCAAAATTCCTTGCGAAACGTGAGTTAGTTACCCAAGGTCTTGTCAAATTTAGTGATCGCCCTCAACACTACAGGGTGTGGCGATCCTCTTTCCAGAGTGCTATTCATGGTCTAGATCTATCCTGCAGGGAACAGATAGACCTCCTTGGTAAAGTGGCTCGGCAATGAGTCTGCTGAACAGGCCATAAGGATCAGAGACATTAACATAAATCACCCTGAGATAGGCCTTACAAACATATGGGACAGACTGGATAGGTGTTATGGTTCACCAGAAGCTATAGAGAATACACTGTTTAAAAGGATAGAAGACTTCCCAAAAATGCCCAGCAGAGGTTATCAAAGGCTCAGCGAATTCAGTGATCTGTGTATGGAGTTACGAGTGGCTAAAGCAGAAGAAGACTTACCTGGCCTTTCTTATCTTGACTCTGCCAGAGGGATTCACTCCTTAGCACAAAAACTTCCTTATGAGTTACACGAAAGATGGATCACTCATGGCTGTAACTACAAACGAGATCGCAATGTGCCTTTTCCATCCTTTAGTGAGTTTGTAGACTTTGTAGACAGACAAGCAAGAATGAAAGATGATCCCAGTTTCATTTTTCCAGTGTCTTATTCCACTTCCTTTGGCCCAAACAGTCCAGAACTCCAGTAGCCGTGCACAAAACTAACATTTCTTCCCAAAGGTTTACAGAGTCTCAACTAGAGAGGATCGAGACAGCGACCCTCAAAAGTTCTGCCCTCTACATAAGATGCCACATCCTCTACAGAAATGCAGAGCCTTCAGGACAAAGACTATCCAGGAGCGCAAAGCTTTCCTCAAGGAGAACAACATTTGTTTTAAGTGCTGCTCTTCATCTACGCACTTCGCCAAGGACTGCAAGGTCAGTGTCAAGTGTACAGAGTGTGGCAACACAGAGCACAACACAGCTCTACACCCAAGGCCTACTCCAAGTACCCTCCCACCTGTGCATGGTGACACAGAGCAAGGCAAGGAAGCCAAAGACTCTAGTACAGACGCCATGGCAATCACTTCACAGTGTACTGAAGTCTGCAAAGGAACTACAGGCGGCAGATCCTGCTCCAAAATCTGTCCTGTGAGAGTTTACCCAAAAGGACGCAGAGACAAAGCGGTCAAGCTCTACGTCATTTTGGATGATCAGAGTAATAGGTCACTAGCGAGATCTGTGTTTTTTTTGACATTCTAAACCTTAAAAGCCTGAGCAGCTGGGACATGTTTTATAGGATACTCCACCGAGCCTACATGGCGCCGGATAGAATGGCCCGTTCGGGACTATTACCTAATGCCAACTGTTTAAAATGCAATTTTTCCCCAGCCGACCTCCATCATTGTCTCTGGTCGTGCTCCTTTATTCAATTGTTTTTGGGACACCGTACGCCGATTCAGCTCTCTGGTTCTCCCGAATCGAGATTCCCTTCACGCCTAACTGGGCTATTTTCAACTTGCCAACTTCACAGACCCTTCAACCCCTCTCTAGATGCCACCGGTTTTGGTTAGGTCTCTTAGCAGCGACGGGCAAAAAGGCCATATTATCTCAATGGATATCTGGTACCCCTCCCTCATTCCGCATGATGTACGACAGAATTTATTCCATATTCTTGGCTGACTGGTCTGAGGCCTCACTACATCAGACTGAGAAAACTCAACAATTCTTTACCCATTGGTCCCCTTTTATTTGTGCCTTACCACCTGAGGTCAAAACCTCCCTACGAAACACGTTCTGCGATGCCCCATGGTATTCCCTACAAATGCTGCGGAGCACCCCTCCGATCCCCTCAGATACCTCTGACCACTTGTTAGTTAACTTTCTTGCCTCCACTTCCCGGGATACCCTAACCCAGCCGTCCACCTCTGAGCTTTAAATGCTGACATTACCATGACACTTCGGTGCTGGTTTGTGATGTAATACTTTAATTAAAACCGGAAGCTGTGATTTTTTGCATTGTTACAGATTGTACATGATATGAAAAGGAAAAAAACAAAAAAAAAACTGTTACCCCTTTTTCTGTAAATTCATCTTGATCTGAGACGAATAAAAATATGTTTAAAAAAAAAAAAAGCCCGAGCACCCCTTACTCCCTTAGAACGTGTGCAGGTACAGTGGAAACGGCGGGGGAGAAGAGCTGACGGGCTACAAATTGAATCTATGGATGGTAAGACATGCCTACCCTTACCGACCATAATAGAGTGCAACCATATGCCAGACAACAGGTCAGATTCCCACACCAGACGCAGCAGCTCACCACACTCACTTAAAGCACATAGCACATCTCATACCAGAACTAGACGATCAGGCTCAGATAATCTTACTTCTTGGGAGAGATATCTTGCAAGTCCATAAAGTTAGAAAACTGATAAACGGTTCCCAAAACGCCCCATATGCCCAAAAACTAGACCTCGGGTGGGTCATTATAGGTGATGTTTGCCTAGGGGGTGCTCACAAACCGGCATTGTTAATAACCTGCTCACTAGTACCTTCGAGAATGGTCGTCCTTCTCTTCTCCAACCCTGTCAGAATCACATCTCACCACATGCCCGCTCGACAATTCCTCACATCTAATTCCTCCCTCTCTCCTCCTTCACTCACCCCTGCTCTCACACATCTTCAACCTATCTCTCTCACTGGCTCCTTTCCATCCGCCTTCAAACACACGCTAAGTTACCCCTTTACTAAAGAAACCATCCCTAGATCCCAACTCTCTCATCCAACTACCGCCCTGTATCCCTGCTTCCCTTCACATCAAAGCTCTTAGAAAAACTAGTCTTCAACCGCCTCTCCCTCTTCCTGTCCTCACAATTCCCTACTTGACCCCCTGCAATCTGGCTTCCGTCCCCTACACTCAACTGAAACTGCCCTCACCAAAGTCACCAACGACCTCCTAACTGCTAAAACACACAGCCACTATTCTATTCTCATCCTGCTTGACCTCTAGGCTGCTTTTGACACTGTTGACCACCCCCTCCTTCTACAGACCTCACTCTCTGGGTCTCGTGACACTGCACTCGCTTGGGTCGAATCCTATTTATCCAACAGGTCCTTCTGTGTGTCCTTTGCTGGTAACTCCTCCTCCTCATTGCCTCTATCTGTTGGTGTACCTCAAGGCTCTGTCCTTGGTCCTCTGCTCTTTTCCATCTACACCTCCTCCCTGGGCAAAATCATCAACAGCTTTGGCTTCAATTACCACCTCTACGCTGATGACACTCAGATCTACCTCTCTACCCCTGATCTCTCTCCCCCTGTCCTTTCAAAAGTCAGTGACTGTTTATCTGGCATCTCCTCCTGGATGGCCTCCACCACCACCTAAAGATCAACATGTCGAAGACTGAACTCCTACTTATTCCTCCCTCCAATGCCTCCCCACCTCCTGACTTCTCTATCACGGTGGAGGGTATCACCATTTCCCCATCAAACCAAGTTCGCTGTCTTTGAGTTACACTTGACTCTGCTCTTTCCTTCATCCCCCACATCAAGTCTCTTTCCTCCTCCTGCCGATACCAACTGCGTAATATTTCCAGAATTCGGCCATTTCTTACCGCTGTCGCCACAAAACAACTCATACACGCCCTGGTAATCTCCCGACTCGACTATTGCAATAATCTCTTATCTGGCCTCCCTCTGTCCCGCCTCTCCCCCCTACAATCCATCCTGAACGCCTCCGCCAGACTAATTCACCTCACCCGCCGCTCTGTCTCTGCCGCTCCCCTCTGCGAGTCCCTTCACTGGCTCCCCATCCACTGCAGAATTAAGTTCAAAATCCTTATCCTTACCTACAAAACCCTCACTAACTCAGCTCCCCACTACCTGTCCTCACTAATCACCAAATACACCCCAGCCCGCTCCCTAAGGTCAAACAGTGACCTGCGCCTAGCTTCTCCCCGCATCACCTCTTCCATGATAGACTGCAGGATTTCTCACGCGCAGCCCCCACTCTCTGGAACGCTCTCCCTCGTACTGTCAGACTTTCCCCTAACTTCTCTTCCTTCAAACGCTCCCTTAAAACGTTCCTATTTAGGGAAGCCTACCACCCAACTCACTGACGCAATCATCAATCACTCTAACCTTACAGTCCTCTCCTCCTGTTTCCAACCCCAACCCTCCCAGATTGTGAGTTCCTACGGGAATAGGGCCCTCATCTCCTCCTGTACTGTTTGTCAAATGTTGTTCAATGTATTGTAACCCTGTCTATACTGTGCTTATTGTACAGCGCTGCGGAATATGCTGGCGCTTTATAAATAAAGAATAATAATAATAATAATAAAAGAGCTACCACACAACAACACCTACGACGACGACGACCAAAATGACTTAGGAAGCACAGTGTTTAAGAGGACAAAGGAAGATGACCAGGTAGCAATGTCCATAGAGGATAGACTCTTCTTAGAACTTATGGAAAAGAGTATAGAGAAAGATGTGACTAATAGCTGGGTTGCACCTCTTCCCAACAACCGAGAACTAGCACATAAACGCCTCTCGTCCCTAAGACACAATCTCCAAAGGAAACCAGAGATGAGTGAACATTTCTTTTCCTTCATGGAGAAAATATTCCAGAACGGTCATGCTGAGATTGTCACGTCTCGGCCTTGCCCCCTGGTGGTGAAGGGTCTTCATGTTTGTTTTTCCTCTATGGTGTGTCTGGCTGTGCTGTTTAGGGCTGATCTGGGGTTCTGTTGTGATCTCCTGGTCTGGGGTCACATGGCCCAATCACACAGACCCACTCCCTATATATTCCCAGCAGCACAGAGCCTCATTGACTGTTTGTGGAGTTTGATGGTGGTTCTGTCTGGTTCGTGTTTCCTGAGTTGCTGCAAAGCATTCCTGTTCAAGTGTTTTCTGGTTCTGACCTCGGCTTTATTTTTGACTATCCCTTCTACTCCCCCTGGTACCGTATATTTCTGATCTGTTGCCAACCTCTGCCTGATTGACGATTCTTGTATGTTTCATGTTTTATGTACCTTGTCTGTCTTAGTTTAGTATTATATTCAGAGGCCGCTTATAAGGACCTCTTTTAGTATAGTCTGTTTTGTTTACTGTCCTGCAGCCTGCTCCCTTCACGGATTGTAAAGTGTATCTTTGTGTTTCTGAGTGTCCTAAGTTGTCTGTCGGTCTTGAAGCCTTCGGAGCTTAGTGGCAATTCTGTTCTGTTTTTTGGTGCTCCTTGGTTTTGGAGAAATTCATCTGTCCTTGTGTCCAGTCAGTTACTCACCTGCCTTAAGGCTTCATCTCATGTTCCAAGCCACCACGATGGCCAAGCAGGGGCTAACCGTTACATTACAAACAGTCCATTAATGCCTGCAGGTGAGCTTACTGTGTTAAATTCTGTGCTTCAGATGGTTTTTGATCTGCTGACAGAGCTGAAGAGGTTAATGCTGTCTCTCAGTGTGCTTAATTATGCGGTTCCTCCCAGCAGAGTCTCTGGGGAACCTCCCATGAGTGAAAGAGAGAGACGTAGAATTCTTAATCTCTGTTATTATTGCAGTTCACCCCAGCATAAAATCTTTTGCTGTCCATTAAAGCCAAAACCCAGAATGTCATGTTCTCAGGGTGAGACCCTGGTATCCACGTCATGTAGCCATAGCGCTGACCCTACTGCTGGGACCTCTGTTTCTGTGCAATGCAGGGGTGTTGCAAATTCCATGTGTGGTAATAAAGCCAAAATTGTTCCACCTCAAGGCACACTACCTGCTTCCATGTTATGCAGTGGATCACGGTTTCTCAGTTCTGGTCATGGGTCTAGGGCCCAGGGTGGTGCTGTTGCCACAAGGGTCCAGGCTGGCGCTGTTGCCACAAGGGTCCAGGCTGGCGCTGTTGCCACAAGGGCCCAGGCTGGCGCTGTTGCCACAAGGGCCCAGGGTGGCGCTGATGCCACAAGGGCCCAGGGTGGCGCTGATGCCACAAGGGCCCAGGGTGGCGCTGATGCCACAAGGGCCCAGGGTGGCATTGTTGTTACAGGAACACAGCATAAGAAAAACCTATGTCCGTTCCTGGCGGGAGGCCAGTTTTGTTTCTGTCTGACAAGGTGTCAGCGGTGCCAGAACCTGGCACATTGCCAGTAACACTCCCAAGCTGTGTGTCAGCGGCAACACTCCCAAGCTGTGTGTCAGCGGCAACACTACCAAGCTGTGTGTCAGCGGCAACACTACCAGCTGTGTGTCAGCGGTTTTGTCCCAGGTGGGCCCAGTGCCCTTCACGCCTGTCGTGGGCCCAGTGCCTTCACGCCTGTCGTGGGCCCAGAGCCCTTCACGCCTGTCGTGGGCCAGAGCCCTTCACGCCTGTCGTGGGCCCAGAGCCCTTCACGCCTGTCGTGGGCCCAGAGCCCTTCACGCCTGTCGTGGGCCCAGAGCCTTCACGCCTGTCGTGGGCCCAGAGCCCTTCACGCCTGTCGTGGGCCCAGAGCCCTTCACGCCTGTCGTGGGCCCAGAGCCCTTCACGCCTGTCGTGGGCCCAGAGCCCTTCACGCCTGTCGTGGGCCCAGAGCCCTTCACGCCTGTCGTGGGCCCAGAGCCCTTCACGCCTGTCGTGGGCCAGAGCCCTTCACGCCTGTCGTGGGCCCAGAGCCCTTCACGCCTGTCGTGGCCAAGAGCCCTTCACGCCTGTCGTGGGCCCAGAGCCCTTCACGCCTGTCGTGGGCCCAGAGCCCTTCACGCCTGTCGTGGGCCCAGAGCCCTTCACGCCTGTCGTGGGCCCAGAGCCCTTCCTGCCTGTCGTGGGCCCAGAGCCCTTCCTGCCTGTCGTGGGCCCAGAGCCCTTCCTGCCTGTCGTGGGCCCAGAGCCCTTCCTGCCTGTCGTGGGCCCAGAGCCCTTCCTGCCTGCTGACGAGTCAGTTGTGCCGATGTTGAGCTACGAGGTAGCCGTGCCTATGCTTTGTTATGAAGTCGAAGTGCCTGTATCTAAACATGAAACCTTCATGCCTGGTTCTACTAGCGAGCTGCTAGTCATGCCAATTCCGATCCACGAGACAGTTGTGCCCTTGTTGTGCGAGGCAGCCGTGCCCATGTTCTGCTGCGAGGCAGCCGTGCCCATGTTCTGCTGCGAGGCAGCCGTGCCCATGTTCTGCTGCGAGGCAGCCGTGCCCATGTTCTGCTGCGAGGCAGCCGTGCCCATGTTCTGCTGCGAGGCAGCCGTGCCCATGTTCTGCTGCGAGGCAGCCGTGCCCATGTCCTGCTGCGAGGCAGCCGTGCCCATGTCTCTCTGCGAGGCAGCCGTGCCCATGTCTTTCTGCGAGACAACAGTGCCCATGTCTTTCTGCGAGACAGCTGAGGCCTCGTTAGGTTATGAGACCAATGTGCTCACATTAACACATGAGACCACTGTGCCCTTGTCCCACAGTGGGTCCAGTGTTGTTCCTACCGTTGTCTTGCCAAGGGTGGGTCCCGAGCCCTTCAGGTGTAATTCGAGCAATGTGCCCCTAATGCCTGTTTCTGGCGATATGCCAACCTTCATGTCTGGTTTGGGCCAAGAGCCCCTCATGTCAGCCCCTGATGGCACGCTGCCAGGTATGTCTGTTTCTGGTTATTTGCCAGTCCTGCCAGTTAATGGAGTGACATCCAAACTGACTGGTGCTACAAATTCTAGCCCTGTACCCGAAGGTTATATACGATCCCCATGCGGGATGTTGTTCCTTGAGGCACACTGGGCCATGATCAAGAAAGACCCTAATGCTCTCAGGTGTTTTGAGGAGGATTCCGATGACTCGGAGGGTCCACAGTGCACTCCTCCAGGTGAAATCTGTAACAATGGTGAGGTGCCAGTTGTATCATATCCTGGCAATGTCCTCTGTTCCAACGGTGTGCCAGTTAAAGGCGAGTTGTCAAGTCTGTCCAAGTCGAGCTGCAAGGGAGTCGTATCCAAGTCAAGTCACGTGACCACTGTGCCCACGTCTTGCAGTGGGCCATTGCTGTCAAACCCACTTGTGGGGTAGAGAGGTTTCAATCGTGTGGTGTTAAACAGATAACCAAGTCTGCCCCTACTATTGCCGTGTCGTGTGGGGTGGTCACCAGTTCTAGATCTCGTTCAAGGAGAAGACGTAAAAAGGTGACTAACCCTAGTCCAACTGATTCTATGTCCAGTCTGACTGATGCCGAGATCCCCCAACCCCGTCATGTCCCTGAGGGCTATGTGCAGTCGCCCTTTGGACTGGTGTTCAGGAAGGACCACTGGGTTGCCATTCAAAGGAACCCTCATAGACGGGGGCGTCTTGTGGAGGAGGATGATGACTCTGAATGGGACCTCAAAGGACTTTGGTGACTAGTGTTCGTGATCTGGTTTCCTGATTCTGTCTGCCATGTTTTTTGTTTTGGGTGCCCGGGAGGTCACCCGTAAGGGAGGGGGTTATGTCACGTCTCGGCCTTGCCCCCTGGTGGTGAAGGGTCTTCATGTTTGTTTTTCCTCTATGGTGTGTCTGGCTGTGCTGTTTAGGGCTGATCTGGGGTTCTGTTGTGATCTCCTGGTCTGGGGTCACATGGCCCAATCACACAGACCCACTCCCTATATATTCCCAGCAGCACAGAGCCTCATTGACTGTTTGTGGAGTTTGATGGTGGTTCTGTCTGGTTCGTGTTTCCTGAGTTGCTGCAAAGCATTCCTGTTCAAGTGTTTTCTGGTTCTGACCTCGGCTTTATTTTTGACTATCCCTTCTACTCCCCCCTGGTACCGTATATTTCTGATCTGTTGCCAACCTCTGCCTGATTGACGATTCTTGTATGTTTCATGTTTTATGTACCTTGTCTGTCTTAGTTTAGTATTATATTCAGAGGCCGCTTATAAGGACCTCTTTTAGTATAGTCTGTTTTGTTTACTGTCCTGCAGCCTGCTCCCTTCACGGATTGTAAAGTGTATCTTTGTGTTTCTGAGTGTCCTAAGTTGTCTGTCGGTCTTGAAGCCTTCGGAGCTTAGTGGCAATTCTGTTCTGTTTTTTGGTGCTCCTTGGTTTTGGAGAAATCCATCTGTCCTTGTGTCCAGTCAGTTACTCACCTGCCTTAAGGGCTTCATCTCATGTTCCAAGCCACCACGATGGCCCAAGCAGGGGCTAACCGTTACAGAGATAACCCCAGACCTCAAAGACACAGAAGAATGCTGGTACTTACCCATATTCGGGGTTTACCACCCTAAGAAGCCAGGGCAGATTAGAGTGGTGTTCGATTCTAGCGCCAAGCATGAGGGTGTCTCTCTAAATGATGTCCTTCTCTCGGGCCCTGACCTTAACAACAGACTGTTAGGGGTGCTTCTTCGCTTTCGCAAAGATTCAGTTGCGTTCATGGCAGACATACAACAAATGTTCTACTGCTTTCTTGTTAAAGAACACCGTAACTTTCTGAGATTTCTCTGGTTCAAGGACAACAACCCTTCTGGAGACATCACAGAATACCGTATGAGGGTACACATGTTTGGCAACAGTCCTTCCCCTGCTGTTTCTATATATGGCCTCAGACACTCTGCTAGAGTAGGCGAGTCAGAGTATGGGTCAGATGTCAGACAATTTGTAGACAGAGATTTCTACGTAGACGACTGCTTGAAATCACTGCCTACAAATGAAGCAGCTATCAGTCTCCTCAAAAGGACTCAGGCAATGCTTGCCTGTTCCAACTTAAAACTTCACAAGATTGCTTCCAACAGTAGAGAAGTCTTGGAGGCCTTTCCTGTCGAAGATCGTTCTAACGAGTTAAAGGACTTAGATCTAGGCACAGACTCCCTTCCCATGCAACACAGTCTTGGTTTGCTATGGGACTTAAGATCTGACACCTTTACCTTTCAAGTAAACACAGAGGAAAAAACCCTTTACCCGTAGAGGCGTCCTGTCTACCATAAATAGCCTGTACGATCCTTTAGGTTTTGCAACACCTATCACTATCCAGGGTAAGGCACTACTGAGAGACTTGACCTGTGAGTCGTTAGATTGGGACCACCCTCTCCCCACTGACAAGAAGAACCTATGGACAGAGTGGAAGGACTCACTGACAGTTTTATCTAACCTTAACATCCCACGCCCATATGTCCCTCTGTCATCTGAGGACTATCAGACGCAAAAACTTTGTGTGTTTTCGGATGCTTCCGTTAAGGCAACTGCTGCTGAAGCTTACCTGAAAACCATAGACAATAAAGGACAATGCCACATAGGGTTTGTAATGGGGAAAGCCAAACTTGCACCACTTTCCGAGCACACCATACCCAGGCTGGAGCTTTGTGCTGCAGTTTTGGCTACAGAGCTAGCTGAACTAATTGCAACAGAGATAAACGTAGAAATTCAAAAAGCTGAGTTTTATACAGACAGCAAAGTAGTTTTGGGTTACATCCATAATGAAATTAGACGTTTCTACGTCTATGTCAATAACAGAGTATTGAGGATAAGGAGGTCTACCCTCCCAGAGCAATGGCATTTCGTGCCCACAGACCGTAATCCTGCAGACCTAGCGACCAGATCTGTAGCAGCCAGCCGCCTTGAGAGTACTTCGTGTTCACAGGTCCCACCTTTCTACGCAGTACCGACTGTAACATTAAAGACCCCGCCACATTCGAGTTAATAGATGCAGACAAGGATCAGGAAATTCGCCCTCAGGTATCTACTGCAGTTACAACAACTTCTCTTAACCAGTTTAAAACTCACCGTTTCAATAGGTTTTCCACCTGGAGGTCATTAGTTAGAGCTATTACTTGCCTGAACCACATAGCTCAGTCCTATAAACAAAAACCACTGACTCCAGACAATTGCAGAGGTTGGCACCACTGCAAAAACGGCTACTCAGCGACTGACCTAGAACAATCTAAAAATTGGTTAATATCTGTTGTACAAAGAGAGGTCTTTGCTAAAGAAATTAATTGTATTTTCAACCAGAAACCTGTTCCTAAAGACAGCAGTTTAAAGAAACTTGATCCAATTCTTGATGAAAATGCCATGTTGAGAGTAGGAGGCCGTTTGAGAGAAAGCGAGTTAGAACTCTCAGAGAAACATCCGTTAGTGATTCCCGGTCACCATCATATTGCCTACTTACTCATTCAGCACTACCATGACCAAACTAAACACCAGGGTCGACTGTTTACTGAAGGAGCTGTAAGAGCTGCTGGACTATGGGTAGTCGGAGCTAAGAGATGTGTGAGTAGGATCCTCTTCAAGTGTGTCATCTGCAGAAAACTTCGTGGAAGGTTACAGACGCAAAAGATGGCCAATTTTACCACCTGACAGACTTAGCATGGATCCACCTTTTACCAATGTTGGCCTTGATGTTTTCGGTCCCTGGTCTGTCGCCACCCGGTACACAAAGAGGGGACACTCAAACAGTAAATGCTGGGCAGTTATATTCGTTTGCATGTCCATCAGAGCGGTTCACATTGAAGTTATTGAGTCAATGGACACTTCAAGTTTTATTAATGCTCTGAGACGTTTCATAGCAATCAGGGGTCCAGTGAGACTTATTCGTTCTGACAGGGGCTCAAACTTTGTGGGAGCAGTAAGAGAACTTCAAATTCCTTCTAACTTGGACGTCCTTACAGTACAAAAATACTTGAGTGAGCAAGACTGCACGTGGATCTTCAACCCACCTCACTCTTCTCACATGGGAGGTGTCTGGGAGAGGATGATAGGCATAGCCCGCAGAATTCTTGACTCTATCTTCCTGCAAGTAGGAACTGCAAGGCTTACTCACGAATGTTTAGTGACCTTTATGGCAGAGGTTACAGCTATCATTAATGCCAGACCTTTGACACCAATCTCAAGTGACTTTGAAGACCCGGTGATCCTCACACCCGCCATGTTGCTCACGCAAAAGACTAATCTTGCCGGTGCTCCAGCTGGAGAGTTTTGTGAGAAAGATCTTTACAAGCGACAATGGAGACAGGTACAAGTTCTTGCCAATACCTTCTGGAGCCGGTGGAAGGAACAATGTATATCTACTCTACAAGTGAGGAGAAAGTGGCACACTGGAAAGCCCAATCTTAAACCTGAGACGTTGTGCTAATGAAAGACTGTCAGACGCTAAGGAACATGTGGCCTTTAGGTCTGATCACCAAAGTACTCCCAAGCAAAGATAATCGTGTCCGTAAGGTCGAGGTCAAGACCTTTCAACAGAATGAGGTTAAAGTGTTCTTAAGACCAGTGAACGAACTTGCTCTGTTGTTTTCTATGGAAGACTCTGTTAGTGACGTCGTGTGACGTCAGACGGGGAGTGTGCTGTCTATCATAATGTTTATGCTTTAATAAGAAGGATCAGTGATAGATTTGTGTAAAGTTGTAATGTACGGTACATTAGTTATAGTGGAGTGTAGCACCATCTAGTGTCCTTTTGTGGTAGTACGGCTGTTAAACCATTTCATATATATTCGTGAATGTATAGGAAGGAAGTTGTCATTAATCAGAGAATGCTGGGTAGAATCTTGACAGGAAGTGAAGCATTCACCATTTTGTGTCTGAAAGTTATTACTGGAAGCAAGGCATGTGTTTCTCATCCATCGCCATCTACTCCTAGAGAGCTAAAAAAGTATCATCGGGTAAGGAAAATTCTGTTATGCATGCAATGTGATGTTTATGAAGTTTGTTTTTACTGTATTACAGTTTCACCTGGCTTGTCTTAATAAATCTGAGATCAAAATAAATATGGTATCCAAGTTTGTGAGACAAGAAGGTTTAGCTCGATGTCTTCGGACAGAACAGCTGCAAACCCGCCTAAAAAAACCTGATGAGCCCCAGGCTCTGGGAAGGCCTAGCTGGGCAGCTGTCCTGGGTGAGCCCAAGGTGGCCGGCCAACCTGGGTGAGCCCCAGGCTGCGGGCAGGCCTAGCCGGGTGAACAACTTGGGCAATCCCAAGGTTGCGGGCAGGCCTAGCCGGTCGGCCGACCTGGACGATTCCAAGGTTGCAGACAGTTCTAGCCGGGCAGCCGACCTGGGCAAGCCCCAGGTGGCCAACTGACCTAGGCGAGTCCCAGGCTGAGGGCAGACTTAGCTGGCCAGCCCACCTAGGAAATACACATGGGCCGGCCGACCTATTTGAGGCCGAGGCTCAGGCTCACTCAGGCGGTCAGTAAAACTGGCCCGCTGGGATTCTCCCATAGTCCCGATGAATAAAGCCTACCAGCTGTCGAGCAGGGATAGAGAAAAAACGCAACTTTTAAAACACTTTTTTAAAAAAACTAATGCATGAAATTGCTTGGAAATAACATATACCTGTAAGGTCCTAATGAATATCAATAAAAAGGTCTGTTAACAGAATTTAAAAAAAAATACCATTAAAACCAAATCAGAATCAAAAACGCTTGCCAAAATAATCCGAAAACATGCCTAAATAAATTCTTTAAAAAAAAATAATAGACTTTTTACTGCAAATGTAAAGAATAAACAGTTGAATAAATATTTAAGGGAAACAGGCATCTACTTTGCATAGAAACATCAGATCATCAGATGCAATGCACTGCAGACTGCAAAACACAATAACTTTTTTTGCTCCCTGACACACCAGGCTCCACCAGACCTGCTGTGAGGTCCCCTGGCTCAGCTGCTGCAGAAAATGACCCCCTCCCGAGCCCCAGCTGCAGGGGAAAAATATATATATATTTACCTCCTGTGTTGGCCATTAAAAAAATGAAACCGATCCAGTTAATCTATTTAAATGTTTTATGGCCAACAGAGGAGGTAGATGTATTTTTTTCCCTGCAGCTGCAGTAACTGAGGCAGGGGACCTCACAGCAGGTCTGTGGTGCCTCATTGAGCAAAAAAAACGTTATTGTGTTCAGTTCTGCTCTGCAGTCTGCGCTGACTGCATGATCATCTGTTTAAACAGTCTGAGGAGGTTGAATTAAAATGTATTTTTTCCTGCTGGGGGGGGGGTCATTTTTTTACAGCAGCTGAGCCGAGGGGGAGGGACCTCAGTCACTTACAGCAGTCAGCAGGTCTAGTGCGCTGCTGCTCGCTACGGCGGTGTGCGTCACATGTCTTGGGCAACTGAGGCAGGCAGGGTGCGGCCAAGGTGTGTGAGTGAGACTGAGAAATGCCAGAATGTGGCTTTATTTATAGGTCTGGCCAGTGAAGTCTGAAGGCTGACGCGGCGCTCCCTCTGGTGTCACCATATCATGAGAGGGGGCTGGCCACCCACGTCATCTTTGATTTTGAACCGGCCGCCACACTGCAGCCTAAAAAACATGGCCTGCAAGTGCGCAGCGGCGGGCGGAATCCGGAATGTGCCCAAAATTATTTGAGAGGCCACCGTGGGATCAGTTGGAGTGTGTGTGACACCCCAGTGAAAAAATTTGTGACAATTTATTTATTCCTGGCCTGGTCCTGGCGTCAGGGTTGGTGAGAAATAATTTTGCAATGAAGGACATCAACCGCAGGTCTGTGATATAAGTCTGTAAGCACTGGGCTTCACACATGCAAGGCGTGCGAAGCAATGACACAATTTCAGACAAACTTTTTATACACAAGCTTTGCATTAGCTTCTGACTATGGGCACATAGCCAAGGGCTAGTGTGACTTGTGTCACCCGGGTGCGGGCTGCACCCCCCCCCCGCACCCCCTTGTGACACCACTGATTGGTGGGAATGGGGAATGTAGGTGAAAGGAAATAGGATGAGTGGTATGACGAGATGAGAAATGACATACAGAGGAAACAATAACATAGTGTCCCTTTGGTTTTTAAACCTTTTACTTTATTGGTCACAAAAGGACATTTAACCGATACTGCCCCCAGTTGGCCAAAACGTCCCCAGACCTCCTCTGATCACATGTACTTTCTGTAAGATACAGTTTCAGGAGGGATATATCATGTTTTTTTGCCTCTATATTTTAATGTATGCAAGGGTATAACAAACATTGGTGTCATTCATCTATCATACAGAAAATTCAGAGCAGAATTGTTTATTTAACTCTGGTTAACATAACCTAAAGTACAGAAAATATAGTGTTTTGTTAAGATACAAAAAAAATAAGGTTAGTTGCAATTAAAAAAAAAGGATCATGCAATATTGGATGAAATCTATCTGTTAATTCAGTTTTTAGGTTTTCTAATCATGTGGATCACTGACAACCGCAGTAGTGGAGAATGAGAAAGGAGTGAGAAGAACTGCAATGGTGTAGTGTCGTTTTCCAGCATCATTGGCCCTGAACACAACCTATGATGCAAAAACAAAAACCTTTAAAATAGTATAGCCGCTGATTCATTACACAATTCTGCAACACAGCTTCATGTTCATTCATTCACAACCTCTGCACTTCATGTGTCTGTCTTGTTAAATGTACTTGCCAACTTTACTGTTTTCCTTTACCACCGTATATTGTAATGCCAAGTGGAAACGATGAAAAAGGGAAATTCCTGTAATGCTCAATTGTCTTTGTGACCTATTATGATGTAAATGTTAACAGCAACTCTCTAAATGCAAAATTGTGTGCAAATATTTAACCATTCAATTCTTGGTATTAATGGCTGTATTCCAAACAAGTTGCTGTAGTCACAGCTAGATACTGGCAGCAGCTGCACCACTGGTATCATCTCCTGGAGTCCCAGGACTCCAGGGAGAGAAGTGCGGCTCTGTATGAGCTAGGTATGAGTCTGCATGAGCTTTGTTCCAGTGTTGTTCTGCACACAACCTGTGCAGATTGTTACGGAGGCCGGGGCAGATTTTACAATTCTCTGCACCTGGGACTAGAGAAAAACAATTTTTGGATATGCTATTTTTTAAGGGAAAAGTAATTTTTGAGAAAAAAAATCCAAATAAAGTAAACATGCATTAAGAAACTGCTAATGCTGAGCCAAAGCAAAGGTACCAGCCTGGTTGGAATAAGTCCCAACGTGTTTACAGTATGGTGCACACACCATGTATTTTTTGTTTAGTGATGGAAATGTGCCCTACCAATTCCTGAATTAACAGGTAGTAGCTCATATCTGAATTTAATAAACTTGTATGTGTTTCTTGACATTGCACAAAAATAAATGAGTAAATAAGTGTATCTGGGAATCACTGTTAAACCTTTCAGTAACCGACGTAAAGGCTCTATTCCATAGTTGGTGCTAATGTAGCATCTTGATATGTAAGCAATAGCGCCAGGATTAGCAAGTTTAACGTCTGGCGTCGATATACCAATCGTGATGCTAAACGAGAAATAGTTCCTGTTGTTCCTCCACGATCACATAGCGGCGTTGTGTGATCTCGAAAGAGTGAGCTCACGCAGAGCTCAAGGCTCAGAAGGCTCCATGGAGTCCTATGGACTTCACAAGCTGATACTCGTGGCGTCGCGATACTGCGGATATCAGGAAGGTTAGCGCTGCGTTACGGGGTGAGGTGCTGAGATGGCACCTTCCCGGAAAATGCCATTAACATGGAGACGGTAAGGGAAAATCTGCAAGCGCACATTATCCTGCTTACCGTCTCCATGTTGGCGTCAGGATTGTAATAGGGCTCTAAGGCTAGGGTCAGACAAGCGCATTTTGTACGGACTGTGTATCCGTGCAGTACGGATGCACGTTCTGATGGAAGACGCAGTAGTGGCACATGGTCCGTTTTTTTGTGACGTTATTTTTGACGGATGTAGATGGGAAATGAAAAAACATTTTGTCCGTCAAAAATGGTGGACATATAAATGCAGTCTGTCTGACTACGTTCCATCACTCACACGCAAAGCTATGCGGACGTTGCGGACGCAGCGCACTCTGCACGTTTGTTCTAGCGGTTTTACGTTCTTGCTAACTTGCGTCCGTTTGCGTCCATCGTGCGTCCGCAATTCAGTGCGGACGTACTTCGTGTGTGGGGCTTCATTGGTCATGATTCTCTGCTACCATGGACGTTCTAATGTGCGGCAACATTCTAACATTCTACAAGTGAACAAAACTATTATCTAATGAATCCGTACACTTACATCAGCATATTCATGAAGAGGTGAAAGGCCAGATTTGCGCCAGTAAGGTTTTGTTGCGAATTCCACCTTGTAGTCACCTTCAATAAATTCTTCTTCATTGGTCAGATCATGGATTTCTCCTTCATCAGATGTTATTCTAAAATTGAATATATGTTTTTTTGTTTTTTTTTTATATAAAAGTCACACTTTTTTTAATAACGTCTTTTGAATTCCTAGGGGCAATATTCCAATGTTGGTGTAAATGTAACCAGAGCTGTTGTAAGCTTAAGAACTCCATAGACTAGAATAACTCTGGTATATTTATAACCGCTCTGACTAAGTTAGCAACTAGGGACTCTATTCCATAGTTAGTGCTAAACAAGCTGGACAATAGTCTACAGGCAAGCAGATACTTGGATAGGTGTCACTACACTGTGGATAAGGTATATTTTAATTTTATTTAAAACAAAATTGTTGATTTTTATTCTAAATTATATACAGTATATCACAGAAATCACCCATAATACTTTATCTGAAAATTATATCATGGATAGAGAGCAGGGCAAATGGGTGAATATATGGGTGGTGGGGACACAAGTAACGCGAGAGGGATATGGAGAGTGGAAACACAACAAACCTAAGTGGGATAGAAGCAGATGACATACGATAAAGAAGGTGGCTCGTTTAGAATAAACAGTGAGGGATCCAGTTATAGATGGTCAATTTTATTTTTATTTGCAGGTGAAACCCTGACGTCAAATAGAATGAGCTACAGTTACTATCCTTACTGACTGTATAATTAGGTGAATTGTGAGCGGACATAGATGTTACAATGTAGTTTTCATGTGTAATTTACCAATACTTTTAAAGGTAACATTGGAACACTGGAACTAGGAAAATCTCTCTCTTAATTTGCCCATTTGTTTTTCTGCCAGGTGAGAGCTTTCAGAATCAAATATAACATAAATATATGGTTATTAGTATCTTAACCTTTCATTTAGAATAAGGTACTCCTTTTTATTTTAATGGCATACCCTGTGGCAATTAGTTTCCATGTTCCAACTTCATCTGCTCGAAAAACCTTCACGCCTACTTTGGCAGCTGGGATTCCTCTTACGGCATCTAAAATTTTCACCATCAAAGGACACTTGGTATCTGCTTCCCCATGGGTATCATGCCCCTTTAAAAAAGAAAAAGATAGTGGTTTCAATACACGTTATTACATATTTTAGATGAGTCAGCTAAAACCTACAAAAAGCTACACCTGAAATGAGTTTGCCTTTGTGGTTCCTAGACTGAAATTCCTTTCATCATCTCTGGGTGAACTTCCAATATGTCCCAAGGTTGGGAGTCTATGACTTGGATTACATTGGCAAGCAACCGTAAGAC
Source organism: Leptobrachium leishanense (assembly GCA_009667805.1). Classification (NCBI taxonomy): domain Eukaryota; kingdom Metazoa; phylum Chordata; class Amphibia; order Anura; family Megophryidae; genus Leptobrachium; species Leptobrachium leishanense. Next base: position 9,678 of record RXON01004122.1, on the reverse strand, counting down.
ATATAATGTCAAATAGATAACCATACAAGGAACTTGCAATTCTTTTTTAATTTTTTTTTATAAATCCATGGGATTCAGCCTCGCGTCTCCGACATGATTCCATTCCAATTGTTGACTGGCAGAAAGTCCTGGAAAGTGTAGACGATCCAGCAGATACAGGGGCTGAATACCCCCTGATGGCAAGATTCAGTCTAACAGAATTAATGTTACATCTCGGTCATATAATAATGTAATATGTGAATGTTTATTTTAGTAACAGTGATGGAGGAGCACATTTCTCTTTCTAGAGAGCAGAATATGGTAGAAGAGAGTAGAAGTGGTAGAGGCCAAAACAGTAATTGAATTTAAGCAGGCATGGGATAGGCATAAGGCTATCATAAACAAAAGATAAATCCAGGTAAAGTATCCATGTAATTGGGCAGACTAGATGGGCCGAAAGGTTCTTATCTGCCGACATTTTTCTATGTTTCTAATATGAATAAGCACAATCATAACATCATATTTAACAAACAGAAAATGGTATTATTTATACATGTATACAAGTGTGTTTAATAGATCAAAAATATATTTTTGGCGTTGTAAAATGAATAACAAATTTCCACTGGTTAAATGATAACGAACTAGAAAACAAGGACATTTTTTTTTTTTTTTGAGAAAGGATTTTACCAGGAAGGATACATTAAGATTTCTCTTGTTTTCAAGTATGTCCTGGGTGGCGAGTATGTCCCGTTAGGTGTCTTGCCCAAGGACACTTACTGGAGAGGTGCTCGCTGGGATCGAACCCATGACTCCACAGGCTCTCTCCACGCAGAGCAGCGATGTTACCTCTACTCCACCCAGCTGGTACCATTTACATTAAATGACAATTGATCAAAGAAAAGTGTTGTTTATTAAACATATAGGAAATTTGATAACCCTTATTTACAATATGTTATTACTGTTCTTTCGGAGTCCAAATTGGAAAGTAAAACACAAAAAGTAGGTTCAAAATGAATGGTGGAAAGAAAAAAAAAAACAACACTTTATGAGACGGAATGGCAGGCATGAGTCATGTAACAAGCTACCAGAGAAACAAATATTATTTAGAGAATATATGTTGCTTATTCATTAAATTTAACTTGATTATTTTGCTGCAGTAATTTAGCAGAAACCGTATCTACGTATATGTGTATTCTTTATTTTTAAAATGTTCTTACATATGGATGTCTCCCATTTTTTTTTTCCTGTAGTTAAATTAATCTGACACTTTTAAAAAGCTCGAAATACAATTAAATGTATTGTCTTTTAGGAAACAATTGATCTAAATCACAATGAAACGTCTGGCTATACCTGGACATTCAAGCCAAAGATTCTACTGAAATCTAAAGGTGAAACTCGGGAGAAGTGAAAAATCTAGGTCAAAATAGCCAAACCAGAAAATTTCTCCCATTTATTTCTCTTTCCAAATCTGCAATTTGGTCTAGATTGTTCTCTTCTCCTGCCAATTCTCCTGAGTTTCACCTTTTAGTGAATAGACCTACTAGATGCAACATACAAAAAAACACAAAATTGAAAGTCATTTATAAAATGCATAAATAAATGATACAGACAAAATATAATACCTAAAAATATTTTAACACAAATATCCAATTAAAGTATTAAAATCCAAAATAACTTCAAGCCTGCACAGAGCCACTGCAAGAAAAGTGATGCCTAGGTGCACAAGTCCAGAAAATATTAAATAGAACCACACATGAATGGATGCACTCAGGGCGTAAGTCAAAAATAAAAAGTGATGCGTTTTTCAAATCATTAAAAAGTAGCTGTATCCAAGTACCGATGTTTCGGCCCCCTCGGAGTCTCTCTCGAGGTTCAAGGCCTTGGGAGAGGCTTCGAGGGGGCCAAAACATTGATACTTGGATACAGCTACTTTTTAATGATTTAAATGGATCATCACTTTTTTTTTTTTGCTTAAGTCCCTGAGTGCGTCCATTCATGAGCGATTCATTTTGTAAAAATATTGATGTTACTATAACTGTACACACTAAGGGCCCTTTTCCCTAACTAATGCTAAAATGAGGATGCTAATGGGGAAAACCTGCGCCTGCAAGTTTCTCATAGCATCCCCATTTTAACATGAGATTCCAGGACAGGCGCTACCTCTGCACTTTTCCCCGGAACAAAGCGGTACCCTCAGTGATTCTCGCAGTAGCGCTTCCGCGCCATCATGAGTATCACCTCCTGTTGTCCATAGGGTTCCATGGAGAGTTACGTTGCTGGGACTAAAGGCCTGCGTAATCTCACTCTCACGGGATTGCGCAGCGATGCAGAGTGATAAGAGGGAGACTGGGGGAGACTACTTATCCCCAGTCTTACTCTGCGCCCAGGAGTAGCAGCGGATCGGGCCACCATTCTTGCCTCGGGATGAGAGGTGAATATCGAATTTATTGGGGGGGGGGGGGTGCTAAATGATTCTGCAAAAACGGCATCAGATAGCACCAGCTTTTAGGTGTAGCTGAACTTTCCATTTGCGCATCGCTGAGGTAATTAGAGCTAGCACTTTTTAATGCCTTACTTATTCTAACGCTAATTACTGATTGTCGTCCCCATGTTTAGCAAAGTACAGTAAACTTGCGCAAGCTAATGCAATCACTGATGTGCTAATGGATTTTTCATGGGTTTAGCGTCATGGATGTAATATGGGGGGCATGCGTTACAGTCCTTAATCCTTATTTGAACGCTGCAAATCGCTAGGGAATAGTGTCTTAAATTAGTGGCAATACGGGCTGAAACATTGAAAAAAACATCTTATCCGAGTATACTGAAAATTTTATGCAATTTTATTGAAGTCTTAAATTTTGCTTGTCTGCCCCCAAAATCCAATGTAATTTATAAGGGGAAGCGTCGAATAAACCTCTGTTATAAAATTTGCCATGTTCTAAATTTTTCAAATTCAGGATTTTGAGACATTTCTCCTATTTTGGATACTTAAGTCTACAGTTACAATTATTTATAAAGCGCTAACATGTTCCATAGCGCTGTACAATGGGTGAGACCGAATAACAAATATACATACAAATTTATCACACAGAACAGTAGGAGAGAGGACCCTGCTCGAGAGCTTACAAGTCCAATTATTTACACCTTGGAATCTACTTGGTGTGAAGGTCTGCATATAAATTATCAATTAACCACTTCAATGCTAAGGACGCGCTCAGCGCGTCCTCAGCATTGCCCCTGGTATGCGGAGGACGCGCTGAGCGCGTCCTCGCATTGGGGTCAGCGTTCGGCCGGGTTCCGGCCGATCGCTGGCCCCTCCGGTGCGGGCTGACATCCTGGATGTCAGCCCGGCATCCGGAGCAGTGGCCGCCATTGTTATGTGTCATCGCGCCCCCGCGATGACACATAATTCAGGCGCCCCCCCCGCATGTGCGGAGGAGGCGCCTGAAAGGGAGGGGGGGGAGGTCCTTCGGACCTCTCTCCCTCCCGATCGGCGGCTCACAGGGGCTTAACCCAGGCATCATTTGGAAGGGCACAGCCTGCCCTTCCAAATGATGCCTGGCATTAACCCCTGGGGAGCTGGATCGCAAATCGGCGCTGAAAAGCGCCGATTTGCGATCCTTCCCGGGAGCTGGCCGACATCTTGGATGTCGGCCAAGCTTCCGGGAACTCCCCCAGAGGACTGGCGTCATCGTGCGCAGCACGATGACGCCAGTCCTAGCATTAACCCCTAACTGCCACGAAGTGTGGAGATAGGGAGTTCCAATGAACTCCCTATCTCCCGATCCGTGGCAGTTAGGGGTTAAATTTTGATATCGTTGGATCGGCCAGAGCATGGCCGTTCCAACGATACCAAACATGAAAGTAAAAAAATGTAAAAAAAAAAAATAAAAATAAAAATAAAAATAAAAAAAATTAAAAAAAAAAATTAAAAAAAAAAATAAACACTTTTTTTTTTTGTTTTTTGTTTTGTTAATGCAGCAATATTGTTCCCATTTCAATTATAATGTGAACAATAATGCTGCATTAACGATTTTTGTATGCGGTGCGTTTGTTAAAAAGGGTGTCATTTTCCCCAAAAAAAAATGTAACGAGACCCCATCTCTAATTTTTTTAACAAGCGCACCCCATACAAAATATAACCGCAATTGCTCGCATGTTAAAATGTGGAAAAAAACACTTTACACGCTGTAAATTATTGAAAATACATATTTTATTGCATTTTTTGTTATAATATACAAACATGACATAACGTATACATATAATAATGACATATTATGAATCTACCGAGTCTGACGGAAAGAACGATATATAATATGTCGATGTCATATACTAAAATAAGCCTTCAAAACAGGTTTAAACATGATGCGCAAAACAGGTAAAAAATGACCTCAGCACAGGGGCGGGAAAAGCCTCAGCAGCGAAAGGGTTAAGGAATATTTTTATTCATAAAATTATCTGTAAAATGAGATTTAAATTTGAGATTTTTTTTTAATAATTGACATTAAAGATTCAAAAAATTTAGCTATTCGTAATATACTTACCAATGGTGCTGCGTCAGAAAGAGCGAGCAAAGTAAATAATAAAGCAAGGAAATTAAAATAAGCCATTCTTGGTATAACGGGAGTTATGTGTGCCACAGCTAGTGAGGGCAAAATGCACTTATTGAGTCCTTTTATACGTGCTAATCTGCTGACTCAGATTATTGATTTACTAAACAGAAGGAGAATGAGTAACCAAGGTGTTGCCCTTGTCTACAGAGATTATAGAGCTACATAATGAGACTAAATGTCCTTTCTGATTTTTAATTTGAAAGGTTTGAGAGCAAATTTTAAGAAGAAATCTAGAAAAGTAGGAAACTAAGGGATATGGATATTTTTATGCTTCGTAGCATATTTTATACAGATTTACCCAATGCATTGTTTTGTTTTTCAAAATTATGTGCATTTTTTTCTGTGTCAATTAACCAAGTAAGAAAAAAATGTTACCTTGACAAACCCTTTCACTTTTTGTTGAAAAAAAATCTAACCTTTATTTGATGCATGTGATGCTTACATAAAAATTAAATGTAGGGTAAAAATGGTAGTTTTTTGCTACTTTAAGATGGTAAAAAAGATAACTGAGACTAGAAATTTCTTCACTGCCCTCCTTCATTAACCATTCTACCCCATTGACTTCCTCACTCCCTGCCCCCTCTTCTGTTATGGCTTCCTTTTCTCCGATCTCAGAAGTTCTCATGTCCTCTTGCCCAACCACCTGCCTGCTTGATCCCATCCCCTCGCATCTTATCCGGTCTGTTCTATCAGTCATTGTCACTGCATTGACTCATAATTTTTCACCTCTCCCTCTCCTCTGCAGGGCAGCCATCAGAAATGATGGGGCCCCTTACTAAACCTCACGATGGGGCCCCCCAGGGCCCCCCTCAACCTCTAACAGCTTTTCTCCCCCTTCAAAAAAAAAGGACATAACATAGCACCACAGCAATAAAACTCCCAGTAATGTGCAGTGTGTATTAGCTTATCACAGTATCCACAGCAATAAAACTCACAGTAATGAGCGGTGTGTCTGAACATATCACAGAATCCACAGCAATAAATCTCACAGAAACGGGCTGTGTATGATGGCCTTTGGGTCTGGGTCTGGGCCTGGGCCCTGGGTCTGGTCCCTGGGACTGGGCCTTGGGGTCTGGTCCCTGAGGTCTGGGCCCTGAGGTCTGGTCCCTGAGGTCTGGGCCCTGAGGTCTGGTCCCTGGGGTCTAGCCTGGGCCCTGGTCACTGGGTCTGGGCCTTGGGGTCTGGGTCCTGGGTCTAGGCCTTGGGGTCTGGGCCCTGGGTCTGGGCCTTGGGGTCTGGGCCCTGGGTCTGGGCCCTGGGTATGGGGTCTGGACCCTAGGGTCTGGGCCCTGGGTCTGTATTTGGGCTTTGGGGTCTGGGCCCTGGGTTTGGCCTAGGGGTCTGGGCCCGGGGTCTGGGCCCTGGGTTTGGCCTAGGGGTCTGGGCCCAGGGTCTGGGCCCTGGGTTTGGGCCTAGGGGTCTGTGCCCTGGGTTTGGGCCTAGGGGGTCTGGGCCTTAGGGTCTGGGCCCTGGGTCTGGGCCTTAGGGTCTGGGCCCTGGGTTTGGGCCTAGGGGGTCTGGGCCTTAGGGTCTGGGCCTAGGGGGTCTGGGCCCAGGGTCTGGGCCTTAGGTCCTGGGTTTGGGCCTAGGGGTCTGGGCCCTGGGTTTGGGCCTAGGGGGTCTGGGCCCAGGGTCTGGGCCCTGGGCCCTAGTGTCTGGGCCCTGGGTCTGGGCCTTGGGTCTGGGTCCTGGGCCTTGGGGTCTGGGCCCTGGGTTTGGGCTTAGGGGTCTGGGCCCTAGGGTCTGGGCCCTGGGCCCTAGGGTCTGGGTCCTGGGCCTTGGGGTCTGGGCCATGGGTTTGGGCCTAGGGGTCTGGGCCCTGGGTCTGGGCCTTTGCCCTGGGTCTGGGCCATAGGGTCTGGGCCCTGGGTCTGGGCCCTGGGTTTGGGTCTTGGGGTCTGGGCCCTGGGCACTTGCCCTGGGTCTGGGCCCTGTTTCTGGGCCTTGGCCCTGGGCCTAGGGGTCTGGACCCTGGGCCCTAGGGTCTGGGCCCTAGGGTCTGGGCCTTGGGGTCTGGGCCCTGGGTCTGGGGTCTGGGCCTTGGGTCTGGGCCCTGGGGTCTGGGCCCTGGGTCTGGGCCCTGGGTCTGAGCCTAGGGGTCTGGGCCTAGGGGTCTGGGCCTTGGGGTCTGGGCCCTGGGTTTGGGCCTAGGGGGTCTGGGCCCAGGGTCTGGGCCTTGGGGTCTGGGCCTTGGGTCCTGGGTTTGGGCCTAGGGGTCTGGGCCCTGGGTCTTAGGGTCTGGGCCCTAGGGTCTGAGCCCTGGGTTTGGGCCTTGGGTCTGGGCCTTAGGGTCTGGGCCTTAGGGTCTGGGCCCTGGGTTTGGGCCTAGGGGGTCTGGGCCTTGGGTCTGGGCCCTGGGTCTGGGCCTTGGGTCTGGGCCTTGGGTCCTGGGTTTGGGCCTAGGGGATCTGGGCCCAGGGTCTGGGCCCTGGGCCCTAGTGTCTGAGCCCTGGGTCTGGGCCTTAGGGTCTGGGCCCTGGGTTTGGGCCTAGGGGGTCTGGGCCTTGGGTCTGGGCCTTGGGTCCTGGGTTTGGGCCTAGGGGGTCTGGGCCCAGGGTCTGGGCCCTGGGCCCTAGTGTCTGGGCCCTGGGTCTGGGCCTTGGGCCCTGGGTTTGGGCCTAGGGGGTCTGGGCCCAGGGTCTGGGCCCTGGGCCCTAGTGTCTGGGCCCTGGGTCCGGGCCTTGGGCCCTGGTTTGGGCCTAGGGGGTCTGGGCCCAGGGTCTGGGCCCTGGGTCCTAGTGTCTGGGCCCTGGGTCTGGGCCTTGGGGTCTGGGCCCTGGGTTTGGGCTTAGGGGTCTGGGCCTAGGGGTCTGGGCCTAGGGGTCTGGGCCTAGGGGTCTGGGCCTTGGGGTCTGGGCCCTGGGTTTGGGCCTAGGGGGTCTGGGCCCAGGGTCTGGGCCTTGGGGTCTGGGCCTTGGGTCCTGGGTTTGGGCCTAGGGGTCTGGGCCCTGGGTCTTAGGGTCTGGGCCCTAGGGTCTGAGCCCTGGGTTTGGGCCTTGGGTCTGGGCCTTAGGGTCTGGGCCCTGGGTTTGGGCCTAGGGGGTCTGGGCCTTGGGTCTGGGCCCTGGGTCTGGGCCTTGGGTCTGGGCCTTGGGTCCTGGGTTTGGGCCTAGGGGTCTGGGCCCTGGGTCTGGGCCCTGGGTTTGGGTGTAGGGGGTCTGGGCCCTGGGCCCTAGGGTCTGGGTCCTGGGCCTTGGGGTCTGGGCCATGGGTTTGGGCCTAGGGGTCTGGGCCCTGGGTCTGGGCCTTTGCCCTGGGTCTGGGCCATAGGGTCTGGGCCCTGGGTCTGAGCCTAGGGGTCTGGGCCTAGGGGTCTGGGCCTTGGGGTCTGGGTCCTGGGTTTGGGCCTAGGGGTCTGGGCCCTGGGCCCTAGGGTCTGGGTCCTGGGCCTTGGGGTCTGGGCCATGGGTTTGGGCCTAGGGGTCTGGGCCCTGGGCCTTTGCCCTGGGTCTGGGCCATAGGGTCTGGGCCCTGGGTCTGGGCCTTGGGGTCTGAGCCTAGGGGTCTGAGCCTAGGGGTCTGGGCCTTGGGGTCCTGGGTTTGGGCCTAGGGGTCTGGGCCCTGGGTCTGGGCCCTAGGTTCTGGGTCCTGGGCCTTGGGGTCTGGGCCCTGGGTCTGGGCCTTGGGGTCTGAGCCTAGGGGTCTGAGCCTAGGGGTCTGGGCCTAGGGGTCTGGGCCTTGGGGTCTGGGTCCTGGGTTTGGGCCTAGGGGTCTGGGCCCTGGGTCTGGGCCCTAGGTTCTGGGTCCTGGGCCTTGGGGTCTGGGCCATGGGTTTGGGCCTAGGGGTCTGGGTCTGGGCCCTGGGCCTTTGCCCTGGGTCTGGGCCATAGGGTCTGGGCCCTGGGGTCTGGGCCCTGGGTCTGGGCCTAGGGGTCTGGGCCTTGGGGTCTGGGCCCTGGGTCTTAGGGTCTGGGCCCTGGCTCACCACTCGCTGTCTTCTATCTTCTTTTCTTCTGTCTTCAGCTCTTCTTTTCTTCACCTTTTCTTTAATTTTCTTCTCTTCTTTTCTTCTGTCTTCTTCCCGGTCCCTCCAGCTCCGGCGCGCAGCTTCACTGAGTGGAGGGGCGGAGCCAAAGCAACGTGCTTGGGAGGCCCCTCACACGCTGCTTGGCCCCGCCCAGCCAGGAAGTGAAGCTGCCAGGAGCCGGAGGAGACACAGTGTCTCAGTCTCCTCCGGCTCCTGCAGCAGTAGCAGCAGGGACACAGCTCCGGATTCGGACTCATCGAGTCCGATACCGGAGCTGTTAAAGGGCGACGCCGCTGCTGTCGGGGGCCCTTCCAAGCGACGGCTGTCTTTAACCCCTAGGGAGCTGGATCGCGATATGGCCCCATATCGCGGTCCCCTCTTGGATGTCGGCCAAGCTTCCGGGATATCCCCCTGATGACTGGCGTCATCACGCATAGCGCGATGACATCAGTTCTGGAATTAACCCTTAGGTGGTTCCAATGGACCCCCTATCTCCCGATCCGTGGCAGCTAGGGGTTAGGGGCCAGAGCATGGCCTTTCCAAAGATACCAAACACGACCATGTAAAATGTAAACAAAAAATTTAAAAAAATTAAACATTTTTTTGTTTTATTAATGCAGCAATATTGTTCTCATTTCATTTATAATGTGAACAATGATGCTGCACTAACGATTTTTTCTATAGGAGCGTTTGCTAAAAAACACTAAGAAATGGGGACTCGTTACATTTTTTTAAATTTTTTTAACAAGCACACACCATAGAAAATATAACCACAAAGGCTCGCATGATAAAATGTAAAAAAAAAAAACACTTTACACAATGTAGATGATTGAAAATTCTATGTTTATTGCATTTTTTGTTATAATAGTCAGGCAGGACATGACAAATACATATAATAATGATATATTTTGAATCAGCCGAGTCTGCCGGAAAGAACGATATATAATATGTCTGGGTTGTATAATAAAATGTGACTTCAAGTCGCATTTAAACATGAGCGAAACTGGTACAAGTGAGCTCAGCACACAGCGGTGAAATGGCTCAGCAGCGAAAGGGTTAAAGAAGCCTAACGGCTCACTCCATAATCCCCCACTCTACATTTCTTGCTGTACATTTCTT
>RXON01004120.1:0-67397 GCA_009667805.1 Leptobrachium leishanense | reverse complement strand
CCCTTTGGAGCTCAGATAGGCCGGGATAAAGGAGATCCACACACTGCAGAAAACCAACATGCTGAAGGTGATATACTTGGCTTCATTGAACACATCCGGCAGGTTCCGAGCTAGGAAAGCGATCAGAAAACTAACAAAGGCTAGAAACCCCATGTACCCCAAGACAATATAAAAGCCAAGAAGTGAACCCTCATTACATTCGGCCACAATCTTCCCGACTTCATCTTCCATGTTATAACGTGGGAAAGGAGGAGAAGTTCCCAACCATGAGACACATATTACGATTTGAAGCAGAGAACAAAAAAGCACAACTGAGTTCGAGAATTTATTTCCCAGAAACTTCCTTAGATGGCTTCCTGGCTTTACGGCTTTGAAAGCAATAACTACCGTCACAGTTTTGGCCAAAATGGAAGAGACGGAAACAGAAAAGGAGATGCCAAACACTGTTTGTCTCAGGATGCAGGTTACTCGTAATGGGTGGCCAATGAATATCAAGCTGCAAAGGAAGCACATCTTCAGAGACAGGAGAAGAATGAAGCTGAGATCTCGATTGTTGGCCTTCACTATAGGCGTATCCTTCTTCTTTATGAATAAAGCAAGGATGAAGCCCGAGAGTAGAAAGAGTAGAAATGATATGAAAGCCAGAGACATGCCTAGGGGTTCTCCGTAGGAGAGGTACGTAACGACTTTATGAACACACATGTTTCTTTTGGCATTATGCCATTGGTCTTCTGGGCATTTGGTGCAGGAGTCCATGTCTATAAACACAAAAATAACAACACCCAATAAAGATATAATAAATATGTTATCGCTAAGATACTCCTTTAAGCAAAAGCAGAAGGTACAGAAAGCTTATAAAAATGTTTCATAACTTAGGACGCTGTACCCAGCGCCGGTGCTAGACTATTTTGCGCCCTAGGCAAGACCAGCTACTTGCGCCCCCCCACAAAAAAACACTGCACATTACTGCAGAGCTCGGATACCCTCATAAACACTGCACATTACTGTGGAGCTCTGTGACACCGTCATAAACAATGCACATTACTGTGGAGCTCTGTGATACCCTCATACACACCGCACATTACTGCCCCCAGCTCACATGGGTATATATTGCCCCAGCATACATGAGTATATATTGCCCCCAGCTGACATGGATATATATTGCCCACAGCACACATGGATATACTGTATATTGCCCCAGCACACATGGGTATATATTGCCCCACCACACAAAGGTATATATTTCCCCAGCACATGGTATATATTGCCCCCAGCACACATGGGTATATATTGCCCCCAGCATACATGGATATATATATTGCCTAGTGATGCACCGAAATGACATTTCTTTACCGAAACCGAAAACCGATACCAAAACAGATTTTTTTCTTCAAATTTATTTTGTAGAATTTTGTGAATTTATATTAAATTATAAAATGGTAAAGTTATGCATCTTATTAATTTAAAAATAAATAAAAAAAATAATAGTCTAATTAAAAAAAAAGGGTTATTTTTTTTAAGTAACGCTCTGAGCTGGTGTTCTGCACAGCTTCAACAACTAAGTTAGCAGGACAAAAAAATAATAGCAAATAATTTTTATTACTAATAGGATTCACTTGTTAATATGCGGATCTGTGGCCGCTGGCAATTAATTTTAAAAAAACAGACAGCCTTGGAGTTGTGCCCACAGTATCATAGAGCTGCAGGGGTTAATGGCAGTGGGAGGGGGTTCTAGGGGGACAGAAAACCTGCCTGAAATCCCCTCCCGATGTGAGACTCTGTCGGGACCATTTGCAGAGCAGGGAGCCTGGCTGCTTCTTAGACACTGCTGTCCCACCCCCGATCCTCTGTGGCCAGCAGTGTGTGCACCCTGCTGTGCCAGAGGGAGAAAAAAATTCAGTGAACTGGCCCCAACATCATGCGTGTCTCATCACAGGCAGCTTTCATTTGCACAGTGTAGTTTGTGCTCGATTGTAGACTGCACTGTGCAAATGAAAGCTTTATGTCTGCTTTCTGCAGCTGCAGGGGTTAATGGCAGTGGGGGGGGGGTTCTAAGCGGACAGAAAACCTGCCTGAAATCCTCTCCCGATGTGAGACTCTGCCGGGACCATTTGCAGAGCAGGGGCTGGGAGCCGTGGGAGGGAGTGCAGAGGGGATCCCGGTGGCAGCCAGCGAGCTGTGGGTGCTTTTGCTCCCCTCCCCTCAGCAGCGTAAATCACCAGCCTCTCCTGCTTGTCCGGAAGCGCTGGCTCCCAGGCTGCAGAGAGACGTGCTGGCTGTGTTGTGTGTACGGCATCGGGAGAACTGCAGCGCCGCGCGGACACAATGATTTCTTCTCGGTGGTAGGGCCCGACTGCGCCCTAGGCGGGCACTGCGCTCTAGGCGGCCGCCTAGCTCGCCTAGCGGCAGCGCCGGCCCTGGCTGTACCATAGTTGGTGCCAAGGTAGCGTTTCGATATGTAAGCGTTAGCGCTAGGAGAAGTTTAACGTCTGGCATCGATATTCCGATCTTGATGCTACACTCCGGTGAAAAGGTTTTGCGCCTCATAGCTTGCGTGAGCTTACTGTACTCTGCGCTCCCTATGTTTGATATAGGAGATGCAATCTGTTAGGGTCTCCACAAGTGAGGTATTACAAAGTGTCGGCGCAATTTATCGTCAGGAAGCGAAATTAATAATTTTAGCAACTCCTAAAAGCCGGTGTTAAATGATTCTGCAGATGGAAAATCATTTAACACGCTTTAACCCCATAGTGACGGGGCGGTTTTACGAAAATCCGTCCTTTAGTGCCCTCTGTTGTTTTTAAGTTTCTGCACTGTTAGTGTTTAGGTCAAATTTGTCATCGCTCCTGCTGGCCCCCCGGAAACGGCACGGCAAGCTTCTAGCCTGCCAGAACACCGCAGGAGCCGGCAAGGGAGGTAAGTATCGGGCAGGAGGAAGGTTAGGAGCCCGCTGACGTACCATGTTGGGCGTGACATATATGGTACCTCCGCGGTCAGGAAGCGGTTAAGAAAAAAAAAACTCTAGTGAGAGTGGGAACAAATTCTTAGTCTCTCTCCACGATCACTCTGCGGTGCTGTGCGATCTTGCAGCCTGGAAGCGTAAGGCCCCATGGAGTCCTACTGCTTCCAGCAGATGATACTCGTGGTGGCGCAGAAGCGATACTGCAGGTATCAGGAACCTCAGAACTGCGTTCCGGGTTGAGGTGCTGAGATAGCACCTTCACCGGAATTCGGTACCATGGAGACAGTAAGGGAAAATCTGTGGTGCACATTATCCTGCTTACCATCTGTTGTGGAATAGGGCCCTTAATGATTAATAACTTAAGTCTACAAAGGCATTTATCTGCAAAGAAACTCAAAAAACCTGAAACAACTAGAGGTCTTCTACAAGGGGGTCTAAAAGTAAGGTTGAAATTAAAGAAATAATGATGCTAACCAGGCCTGCCCTTTGGGTGGGACAAGCATTTTGAATGCCCTGGGCCTTGCAATTTGGACTGTCTCGGAGGAATCCGATTTTTAAACCACCGTGTGAGAATGGCACAAACGCACTCTCACTCATGAAAAACAAACTTTTTTCTGCCTTGCAAATTCCCAGAACGCGGCTCGGTCTCCAGAGCCAGTGGCGTCACTAGGGTTGGTGTCACCCGGTGCGGTAACTTATGGTGTCACCCCCCGAGTTTTACAGATTTTTTTTTAACTACTCTTACTCCTAAATCAGTACTCCCATATAACACTGAATGCTCATACACACAGTGCACATTACTTTGAGGTTTATTGCTGTGGAGCTCTCTCATATGCTCACACAACTTTTTGCCAACTGCCAGCAAGTACGTTGCCTGTTCGAAGGCAGTGAAAGCACACATGGATACATATTGCCCCAGCAGCTCTGGATATATCGCCCCCAGCAGCTCACCCATGGATATATATTGCCCCAGCTCACATATGGATATATTGCCCCAGTTCACAGTTATATATTGCCCCAGCAGCTCACCCATGGATATATATTGCCCCAGCTCACATATGGATATATTGCGCCTCAGCTCACACATGGATATATTGCCCCAGACCAGCTCACACATGGATATTGCCCCAGCTCTCATGGATAATGCCCCCAGCTCACATGGATATGCCCCAGCTCCTCTCATGGATATTGCCCCAGCTCCTCTCATGGATATACTGCCCCAGCTCATGGATATGCCCCAGCTCATGGATATGCCCCAGCTCATGGATATGCCCAGCTCATGGATATACTGCCCCAGGTCATGGATATACTGCCCCAGCAGCTCATGGATATACTGCCCCAGCAGCTCATGGATACTGCCCCAGCTCATGGATACTGCTCCAGCTCATGGATATTGCCCCAGCACATGGATACTGCCCAGCACATGGAATGCCCCAGCACCTCATGGATTTGCCCCAGCACCTCATGGATTTGCCCCAGCACCTCATGGATTTGCACCAGCGGCTCATGGATTTGCCCCAGCAGCTCATGGATATGCCCCAGCAGCTCATGGATATGCCCCAGCAGCTCATGGATATGCCCCAGCACCTCATGGATATGCCCCAGCTGCTTTCATGGATATGCCCCAGCTGCTTTCATGGATATGCCCCAGCTGCTCTCATGGATATGCCCCAGCTGCTCTCATGGATTTTTCCCCAGCTCATGGATATTGCCCCAGCTCATGGATATTGCCCCAGCTCATGGATACTGCCCCAGTTCATGGATATACTGCCCCAGCACATGGATATACTGCCCCAGCTCATGGATATACTGCCCCAGCTCATGGATATACTGCCCCAGCTCATGGATATACTTGCCCAGCAGCTCATGGATATACTGCCCCAGCACATGGATAAACTGTCCCAGCTCATGGATATACTGCCACAGCTCATGGATATACTGCCCCAGCTCATGGATATTGCCCCAGCAGCTCATGGATAATGCCGCAGCTCATGGATATGCCCCAGTACCTCATGGATATGCCCCAGCACCTCATGGATATGCCCCAGCACCTCATGGATTTGCCCCAGCACCTCATGGATTTGCCCCAGCACCTCATGGATTTGCCCCAGAACCTCATGGATATGCCCAAGCACCTCATGGATACGCCCCAGCACCTCATGGATTTGCCCCAGCACCTCATGGATATGTCCCAGCAGCTCATGGATATGCACCAGCACCTCATGGATTTGCCCCAGCACCTCATGGATATGCCCCAGCTCCTCATGGATATGCCCCAGCTCCTCATGGATATGCCCCAGCAGCTCATGGATATGCCCCAGCACCTCATGGATTTGCCCCAGCACCTCATGGATATGCCCCAGCTCCTCATGGATATGCCCCAGCTCCTCATGGATATGCCCCAGCTCCTCATGGATATGCCCCAGCACCTCATGGATATGCCCCAGCACCTCATGGATATGCCCCAGCACCTCATGGATATGCCCCAGCACATGGAATGCCCCAGCAGATGGATACTGCCCCAGCAAATGGATATGTCCCAGCTCCTCTCATGGATATGCCCCAGCACCTCATGGATATGCCCCATCACATGGAATGCCACAGCAGATGGATAC
Source organism: Leptobrachium leishanense (assembly GCA_009667805.1). Lineage (NCBI taxonomy): Eukaryota > Metazoa > Chordata > Amphibia > Anura > Megophryidae > Leptobrachium > Leptobrachium leishanense. Next base: position 61,820 of record RXON01004120.1, on the reverse strand, counting down.
TGCCCCAGCAAATGGATATGCCCCAACACCTCATGGATACTGCCCCAGCTCACCTCCGCCGCGTGTTCGCTCCCTCTGAGCGTCCGGCGGCGCGCAGCTTGGGCGCTCGCCTGGGGGAGCCACGTGACCAGCCGTGATTGGCTGGTGACGTGTTTCCCCCAGGCGAGCGCCGAAGCTGCATGCTTCGGACGCTCGCAGGGAGCGAATACGCGGCGGAGGGTGAGACACCCGCCCTTAGGGTGACGGTGTCACCCTAAAGGCGGGTGTCACCTGGTGCGGGCAGCACCCCCGCCCCCACGTAGCGAGTAGCGACGCCACTGTCCAGAGCCCATCACTTCCAGCATCTTGGTGCGTTACCAGCCTTAGAAGGCCCCATTGTCCTTAGCCCCGTCCCCATATGTGCACAGTTCAGCCCAGACTTTCAGGCAGATCTTTTGAGTAACTGCACAGAGCTAGGGCCAAGCATGAATTTCCACCTGTCTCCAGGACTGCCAGACTGAGAATCTCTCCCAAAGCCAAGTAAGCGATGATGAGGCAGTATGGTGCCTCTATTGGGGAGTGGGGTATCTGTGGGACAGGGGAGTCTATCTGGGGATGAGAGAGGTCAAGAATGTATCTGGGTGGAAAGTGTCTATGTATCTGTGTGTGCAATAAGGTGGAAATAAGGAGGCGTGGAGTTGAAAGCGTGCACATTGGCCCCATTAACCTTTCTCGCTTAGGGCACCACTAACTGTTCCAGTGACAATTGCCTTGAAGTTGGCAGACGATAACCCACAGTGACGAAGTGAAACATTTGCACAGATTTTGATACAAGGTTGCATCATGGGAAAAATACATAAAATGGAAACAGGAGATTAAAAAAACCTTTTTCCTTTTTACATGCAATTACTTCTAACAAAGAAAAAAATCAGCATGCGTTTTATGACGTGGTTTATATCTAAAGCACAAGTAATCTAGTTACAGCTTATGTACATGGTAGTGACCCTTTAAGAGATGATAAAAATGATATGATCTTGGAGGTAGGTTTGAGTACCGTATTTTCTGGAGTATAAGACGACCGAGTGTATAAGACGACCCCCTAATTTTCCAGTTAAAAAATAGGTTTTGGGCTATACTCGTCATATTGTATTGTATATCCCGCGTATAAGACGACCCCCAATTTTTGGGGGATGTTTTTAAGTATAAAAAGTAGTCTTATACACCAGAAAAAACTGTATATTTGAATTAATTGTATATTGATTGTTATAGGCAGTGGTCTTCTTATAAAATGGGCTTTCATGATATTATGCAGGGGTGTGGAAATTATATCGCATGAAGAACATGAAGATCCGGGCACCGGACAAGTAGATATTTTTGAGATGCAGTCCGGTGGGCAAGAAGCCCGCCGGACTGCTACCCGGAACACAAGCGCCGTCGGGAAACAAAGAGCGATCCTCCATAGGAGGATCTCCCTTAGTACACTGAGCGCAGAGAGTGGAAGGAACGCCCACTCTCACGGACGTTCCTTCCTCTCTGTCACTGAGCGGCGCAATGAGGAGAGGGGCAGGATCTCTCCCACCTACATTGCGTCACCCTGCCGGGGGCGGAGCTTAGCGGCAGCAGCCTCACACCGCTCTGACAGTCGGCTGAGCTGCCGACTCTGCTCAGCCACAGCCAGCCTGCATGCCTGCCTAGCGATTACAGGGTCTGGTCTGAGGTATACAAATATGTATTATGTGGGCATTATCTGGTCTGAAGTCTATATCTGTGGGCATTATCTGGTCTGAGGTCTATATCTGTGGGCATTATCTGGCCTGAGGTCTATATATGTGGGCATTATCTGGCCTGAGGTCTATATCTGTGGGCAATATCTGGTCTGATATATAAATATCTGTGGGCATGATTTGGGCTGAGGTCTCTGTATATGTATCTTGAGTGGGCATGATCTGGTCTGTATGTATGTATCAGGCCATGATACTATTCGGATTAAATTGGCAGTAATTTATATGCATTTAATTAATACAGCTTGCATTCTAACTCAAATTATGTGCGCGCTGTTATGAAAAGACCTCTAAACACTATTTTGTTGAAATTATTTTTCTTATCAGGACAAGTAGATCGTCCTGAGGGACAAGTAGATTGGACTACCACTTAGTCCGTTGGACAACTAGATTTTTAAAAAATTTCCACACCCCTGTTATGAAAGTTACCTTGTAACATTCTTCTCACCTGCTTCACTTGCTATCTCTCCATCAGGGCAAGGAATACAGTCATAGCAGCAGGACAGTGCTCCCTGTCGAGCAGATTTTCGGAAACCTGGAGCACAGATTTCGCTGCACCGCGACATTGGAATCTGTTAAACAATATATACAGGCAAGATTACACAGAGCTTTATTGGCAATTCATAAAACAGACAACACTGTAGCCAAAACATATAAAAATCAGGTTAAGTGAACCTCCATAAAGATTGAAAATGACTTGATTATGATTACTGAACCTTTTAATATTTTTTTTTATTTAGGTCTATAATGTTTACTTATAAATTATTTGCAGACTGGATTCATAAATTCAAATTACACAGGCATGAATAACGGTCTTGTTTATTTTTGTGTTCTTGATCGGCATCAAGACCTTTAAATATTTTTAATCTGTAGAGTAACATGTTTTCATTTTTTTAATTTTTTTTTTAAAGCTTCCTGTCTTATCTCATTCAAATGTCATCAATAGCCTTATCTGAACATTCCCTCCTCCATCTCATTAACTGGTAAATATTGTAGATTAAATAATTAAGAGCCACAAAGCAAAGCTTTTGGTAAATGTTGCATCAAGAGAAGAAATCCTGAAAATGGAACCCGGAGATAAAATATTTTATTTTATTTTTCCATTTTACATGTGATTACTTCAGATATGAAAAACAAACAGCAGCATGTGTTTTATAATGTGTTTTACGATGTGGTTCTGTTTATAAAGCACAAGTAATCTAGTTACAGCTTATGTACTTAGTAGTGTTCCTTTAAGGTGTTTTGTGTGATCCAAGTAGATATACTTACTCGCTACACATGTTAATAGTATTGACATGAATTGATTTTGTGACACTTTTGTTACAGCATTATTCATGCGCCAGAAAGTCCGTATATCCTCACTACATTTGCATGCTTTGTTCGAGAGAAAGACTAATTAGGAATGAAGTGAGGTTTAAGAATTATCCCTGTATTACACAAGAGTGAAAGGGAGTGAGTTCCCTTTGTTCTATGGGATCAGGCATGGGCGCCTTTGTTTTATGAGCTGAAACATGGCTCTTTGTGATTGGCTACAATGGGGAGATAAACAATGGAAAAGGAGGGGGAAGGGAGGATACAAGAGGCAGGGCGTGGGACTTTTTTGGTATTGCAGTAATTTTTCTTTTACTAAGAACTTCAGAGACAGAGCGGCGGCGAGCTCCATTTTGCCATCACCATCATCGTATGAAAACCAATGACTGGATAAGTATTACTTGCAGTATCAATCTGTTATACATACTCTATTATCATAAGTCTGCTATATATATATTCCGAGTTCCATTATTTATTGGAAGGATAGAGGTGGGTTTCCCATTGTATGGATTTGTAGGTTTATTTAGTGTATGCTTATTTATATTTGTTTCAATTTGCAATACTGTATTCCTTGTTCATTTGGTGTCGAGCTGCGTGATAGTAATGTGTAATGGGTTATTGTTCTGGGATAACTCTGCCAGAATTCAGTGATTTGTTGTTTTGTATGTTATTAGGGGCATTGGGGTTTCCAGTAATTTTGCTTTGGCTGTCTGTGGACTGCTGTGCCTTATTCGTTTATGTGCTCAGTATAGCACATGACTGACTGTCCAATTTTAGTATCATCCATGGCTGCAGCCAAAATCATAATAAGCAACCCATATAAAGACCGTAATCAAACACAGGGCCTCCCTATACACGCATGTGCCCTCACCATACACACAGAAGGAACTCACGTAGGACCTCGGTATAACACACAAAGTCACGCTAATGATGTAGCTATCATACACCCTGAAATCACGAAATTCCTCTCTATAACACACTGAAATCACTAATGTAAAATAACACTAAGATAAATAAAAAATTAAAATAAATAAATAAATAAAAAATATATATATATATAATAAACATAAAAATAAAATAAAAACTTGCTATAACACGCCGTAATCACACAATAGAAACACACAGAAACCTAGCCATAGCACACGGAGATCCCACAAGGACCTAGCCATAGCACACGGAGACAACACAAAGGGAATGTATTCACACATAGGAACTTGATATAACAGACTGAATCACTGGACATTAGTCACTATAACTCTATAGTGTGCCGAATGAGAAAAGCACCATACGTGCATTGCTGAGTAACACCTTTAGTGGATTCTCAAGCAGCTTCACATGCTGGCCTTTTATGTGGGTTATGATTTACAGGGTTATTCAAAGAGCTGTGTGTTTTAAATAATGTTGGAGTAACCCCAAGGGCTAAGCAATAAGTTGATGAACAAATTAATTTGTATACTGTATTTAAGTTCACTATTCTAATTGTTGCAATTTTAAAGTGACACAGCAGCAATGTACAATCTTTTGTTTTGAGCACTTGCTACAGTTGAGTAAATAATTATTTAGAACGGTAACTTTGTCTTTATTGAGGGAGAGGAGAGACTTATTTCAGGAATAGAGGAAACATGAGCAGTAAATCACTCATATTTCACACTTGTACCATCATCATAATAAAGCCTGCGAGTGGATAAGTATTAAGTGTATTTATTCGGGGAATTTTAAGCTATGTTGATAATATACTATATTTTATTTATTTATTTTTTATTTATAAAAGGATTTTACCAGGAAGGATACATTGAGATTTCTCTCGTTTTCAAGTATGTCCTGGGTTCAAGAACATTGAAGTGTTACAGTTACAGAAATACAAAGTAATACAATGCAAGATATTAAAAAAAAAACCAACACAAATATATACAGATTAACAGAAAAATATGTAGGAAATATAGTCACTAGGTTACATGTTTACAGGTGCATTCTGTATATGTGTGTGTGTGTTATCTATTGGGTTAAATACGCGCTAATTTATCCGTTCTAGTGATTTGCATTGTTAGCTAGAATATGCTCGTTGATATTTGCTTCACTTTGTAATACTTGATCAAACCTTATTATTTGTATAGTCTGTATGATCTTATAAACATAGGTAATCAGTGACCGCATGGCTGGCAGCCATCTTAGGCTAGGGTCAGAGTGGGGCAGTCGGAACGCGCGTGCAGGCGCACTAAATCACGGCGGCAGTAGCAGCACATAACGGCCAATGACGGGCAATATACGCAGTACGTGCGTACAAAGGTGCGCCGACACCACGCAACCGGCAAATGAACGCATTTTTCTCAGAACGTGAAACCGCTGCTACAGACGTACAGAGTGCGCTGCGGCCGCATGGCAGCGTGTGTGCGTGATTAGGAGACGTCAGACGCTGCTAGTGTGCGGCCTACATAACGTTCAAACAGACGGATTTCCCTAGACTTCTTTTTACCCCACCGTCATGAAATACGTCCAGAATTGCGCATCGTCTGACCACTTAAGCGTATTCCGTGAAAAAAAGCGTGCGCACGCATCGACGTACATTTTGACGGTGGCCGCAGAAAATGCGCTCATCTGTCCCTAGCCTAAAACCTCAAAAAGTCACATGTGCTGCTGCCAATGAGGAAGTGCTGCAGCAGTAACTGTACAATCTGTTTAAGCTTACATTTGCGCAACTAAATTAATCCAGATTGTTTCTGCCAGATTTATGAATATATAACAATTACTAACCAAATACACATCTAAATGTGTCTGTTATAATTTCTGAAGAGGCTTATCAACTAAACAGTGATTCTGTATGTTAGCAAATGCTGTGTCATTACGTTAGTTCGGTTGTTTTAACTTCGGGTCTATAGATTAATATACTAAGCAATAGGGATGTGCGTTTCGGGTTTCGGAATTTCGGAATTTTCCCGAAATTTCCCGATTCGTGTTTTCGGATGCGGCCGAATTTCCGAAAAATTTTAGATCCGAAAATTTCAGATCCGAAATGTTTTCCGAGCCGAAACGAAATATTTTCGGATTTTTCGAATGGACTTGAAATGTGTGAAACGAGGAGAACAGATGTTCCGAAAAACGAAAATTATCCGAAAAACGAAAATTTCCGAAAAACTAAAATTTTGTAAAATCGAAAATTTTCTGAAAAACGAAAATTTTTTGAAAAAACGAAAAGTCGATACAAAAAACGGGCAAAATGACACGAAAAATACGAAAAATGGTCGATATTCCGAAAAATGTGCAATTCCGAAAAACGAAAATTTCCGAAATTACGAAAAGTCGATACAAAAACCAAGCACAGTGACACAAAAATACGAAAAATGGTCGATATTCCGAAAAAAAAATGTACCCGAAAAACGGGCCGAACCGAATCGAACCGAAATCGGTCGAAACGAGCCGAATCGAAAAGTTTAAAAATCCGAAAAATCGAACCGAATCGAACCGAAAAAAAAATCGGTGCACAAGCCTACTAAGCAAGAATCCGTTTCATTGTGGACGGAGGTTAAAAACTTTCACATGTGCAGCTTGGTTCTATTGATAAAGGATTCCAGGGCTGAGGACTCATAAAATGGAGGACAATGCAGCCACTAATGTACAGAACATCTTTACTCTTTCTCAACTCAAAATGGAGACGGCGTTATTTACATTTCGCAAGGGGACACACACATACAGAGGGGGAAGGTGCACAAACAATGGAGTCACTCTCAGATGCGAACAATGGATCAGATAACAGTGAGCTGGTGACCTTAGTTGCTGGGGGGAGGGGAGGGGCTGATGGAAGCATGTGAAAACAAAAGGAATTCATTACTTACAGGGGGGTGTACACTATACAAAGACTGGATCGTAATACAGAGGTTACGCTATACAGAGGGAATACAATACTCTACATGATACACAGAGCAAGGGAATGTAAGGAAAATACAAACAAATAAACATTGGGACGGCCGTTTCTTTGCAGAGGCAATAAGTAGGGAAGATGTTTCTGTTAGCTACCATTCATTCAATCAGGTGGTGATTTTGGTAAGAGTAGCTGGCGAGGGGACAGAGTTACCTATGCTTGATCTAGAGGCAGCCTTCAGGCCGTACCGCTGTGTCCAGGGGGTTTTCTTTTAATGGGGTGTAAATTCGATGGGTAATTTTACATCGATATCTGTTTACCCATTGGGGTGGGCAATATCCCATGCTCCCTTTTTAAAGGCTTCCTACATTTTTGCATTGCTTAGTGGAGAAGAGAGCGGGGAGGAGACGTATAGTACATTACTTGGACGATTTCATGGTAGCGGGTTCCAAAGGGACTGGAGAATGAGGTAGGATCGGGGGGTTACATATAAGTTTAGTTGATCGGGGAGAATTGTAGGTGGTTTGGGGGGGAATGGCCAGACATTAAGATCAAATGGTCTAGTGTAATTTCAAATGGTGAGCAGGCAAATGGCCCAGGAGTGGATTCAATGGATGGGTGCAAAGCTTGGTGTTTCTGGAATTTTTTATTTTCCAATCGTCTGGGCAATACCACTGTGGGGGATAGAATTAAAAATTAAATAAAAAAATAATAATAAAAAAAGAAATAAATTAAAAAATAAATAAATAAATAAAAAAAACATCCCTCCCCCCTTTTTTTGGGTCTGATATTCAAGGTGTGGTGCAAGTGCTGAATAACATGTCTGCATCATCACCCCAGGTTGTAGCCTATGTCAGGTATTTGGTGTTGATATGTTGTCTGCATCAATCACCGCAGGTTGTAGCCTATGTCAGGTGTTGATATGTTTGAAAAGCAATATTAATTTCACGGCAAATCACATACCGGGGGTAAGGAAGGTGGTGGCGGATACATTGTCCAGTTTCAGGTGGGATGTGTTCCGAAATTTGGCACCAGGAGGGAGGAGGAAAGAAGGAAAAAAGAAAAAAAAAAAAAAATAATAATAATAAATAAAAAAAAAAACATCCCTCCCCCCTTTTTTTGGTCTGATATTCAAGGTGTGGTGCAAGTGCTGAATAACATGTCTGCATCATCACCCCAGGTTGTAGCCTATGTCAGGTATTTGGTGTTGATATGTTGTCTGCATCATCACCGCAGGTTGTAGCCTATGTCAGGTGTTGATATGTTTGAAAAGCAATATTAATTTCACGGCAAATCACATACCGGGGGTAAGGAAGGTGGTGGCGGATACATTGTCCAGTTTCAGGTGGGATGTGTTCCGAAATTTGGCACCAGGAGGGGGAGGAGGAAAGAAGGAAAAAAGAAAAAAAAAAAAAATAATAATAATAAATAAAAAAAATTTCCAGGGTGAAGACTGCCCTCCATTTCTTTGCCAGATGGGGAGCAGTTAGAGGGCATCAATGATTTGGTGAGGAGATTGTTGTTGCAGAAGACATGGGCACCGTAGATCAAGCAGTGAAAGGGTTGGATCGAGTTTTAAAGGGACAGAGGAGGTAGGGCAGAATGTTGTTTTCAAATAGCTACTGAAGTTCGGCAGTAAGTCAATAAAGGACAGCTTGGAACTATTTAGGCTGGGGTCAGACCAGCGCATTTTTAACGTGCGTTCTGGCGCACTTAATCACGGCCGCACTAGCAGCAAATGACGGGCAATGACAGCCAATATACGAAGTAAGGTCGCATGAAAGTCCGGCCGCGCAACGTAAGTGGAAAATGAACGCATTTTTTCGAGAACGCAGAACCCCTAGTACGGACGTACAGAGTGCTCTGCGCCCGCTAGCGGTGTGTGTGTGTGATTTGGAGACGTCAGACCCTGCTCGTGTCCGGCCAACATAACATCCAGACGCAAAAAGTTTCCTGGTTTGGATTCGTAAACATCACGCACGAACATGCGCATCGTATGACCGTTTTCGTATATTCCGTGAAAAAATACATCAATGCGTTCGAACGTACTTTTTTACGTTCGCGTGTAAAAATGCTTTCGTTTGACCCTAGCCTTAGTGGTATTTCATACTTTGCTCGGTTAAAGGAAGAGGAGGACTGGGCTAAACAATTCGTGGTGAGGAAGATCTTGACAGCAGAGTACAAGTAGGAGATAAGATGGAGCTGATAACAATCTTTGTAGGGCAGCATTTGTTTTAGTTTTACAGCTGCCCTAAGGATTGAGGAAACAATTGCTCTAGGTGCCCATGGTGGGGAAGTATGCCCAGTGGTATGTATGAGGGGATACTTGGAGGCGACTCCTTCAAACGGTCGCATGTTCTGGGGGCACAAGGGTGGTACTAACTTGTCCGGGTATCAATTCAAAATGGCTTGGTTGAAAGGGGAGTTACATTTGCCCCCATTCTTTCAGGATAGGAGCTGCTGGTACTGAGGCAGAATTGGGTTACCCAAAGGATCGAATTAAAAAGATGGGGAGATGGAAATGGGAAGTGTATAGGAGATATGTGAGGTCATTAAAGAAATGAAGGGAAAACTTATGGGGAACAATTGTTTTGTTTTAATAATAATAATTTGTTTCCTTGTTTCTTTTGGTTTCTTTTCAGTTCGGGTACACTGTGTGTGTGTGTGCATTACAGTTAATAGTTTACATTTTGGTTATTTGCAGGACACGCAATGAGAGTGCGGATCCTGGGACACTCCTATGTGCACTGGATGGAGAGTCATGCTGCTGGCACCAAGAGAGGAGCGACCCCGGGGTGCAGCGTAATTGAAGTAGGGATTAGATGGTTAGGGAAGCAAGGTAGAGGGTGGGGCAGTTATTGGAATAGCAAAGACATCCAGGAGAAAGAGGGGTAAGCCAGATATTATGGTACTACATTTAGGGGACAGCTAGAGAAGAGATAGGTATTGTGAGTGGTGAAATAGCAGCCTGGCACGTGGGGATGCAATGGTAGGGGGAGGGTCTGCAGGGTACTGGGTGAGTGTGGTTTCGTACGGCCAAGCTCAGGTGCCTTCCTGGTTTGCAGATCCTCTCGGCCTGCTATTTGCGATATAGAGACCCCTGAGCAGACGTGTGGTCCTCCTGCTTAGCCACGTGGGGCTGCTATTTCTGGGCAATATGTGTGGTGCATTGCATTTGCTGATGTTATCTGGCAATGGTTTTGGAGCACCCCGAAATAGGAGCAAGAAGTGAGGAGTTCATTGAAGGAGTGATAAGGCTGGGAACACACTCTTCATTGAAGGCGCGATAAGGAGCCTTTTGTGGGGTAAGAGGAAAGGTCACGGGTTTTAATTGGTGGCAGTAAAACGAGGGTCCTCGTTTTTGGTGGCGGTGAAATAGGCGGCCTGGCACGTGGAGGGCGATAGTGGGGGGAGGGTCTGCAGGGTACGGGGTGAGTGTGGTTTCATACGGCCAAGCTCAGGTGCCTTCCTGGTTTGCAGATCCTCTCGGCCTGCTATCTGCCATAAAAATAAACTGAGCAGACGTGTGGTCATCCTGCTTAGCCACGTGGGGCGCTATTTCTGGGCAATGCTTGTGGTGCATTGCAGTTGCCAGTGTTATCTGGCTGCCAGTGTTATCTGGTGTAGCGTATTTGGCATACGAGGATCGATAATAATAATTCTGCCTTAGAGACAAAGAATTTGGCCTTAAGTAATAAAAGACGTGACCTTTTCAAAATGCCAATACTTTGTTGTGTTTTCATTTACGGAAAAAGGGAGGGGGGTCGGGGCGGGTGGGGCTTGGAGGGTTAGTAGGTTTAAGAAGGTAACTTACATGGGAGAAGTGTAAGAAGAGGATAGGGGTATAATTCTTAGTGGAAGTGACCCTATATATTAGGGGCAGTATTACATAGTTGGTGCTAACTCGACCAGAGCTGTTGTAAACTTAACAACCCCATAGGCTATAATGGCTCTGGTAAATTAACAACAGCTCTGGTTAAGTTAGCACCAACTTTGTAATATAGCCCTAGGTGTTCACTATCTGTGGACCTCTATTAATAATTCACTGCATTATTCGATGTTTGAAGTATTGGAAAGTTGTATTCCTGCTCTATTTCAACAGTATCTATGGAAAAAGGCATTGTCAGATAATGACTAGGTCAAAAAGTTCCTTCTTGAACAAAAGACACTCAACTTTGGCACCGATCAGATTTTAACGCGGACAAATTTGACACTCAGTCTAGGGCTAAATGAAGCGTCATTTTCTAAAGCTTGGGTTAGAAAGTAGGGTTAGGTTAGGATTTGTGCTCATTTTTGGGTTAACCCGTGTTGTTACTTTAGTAAACCAGTTCAACAAGGCTTCGATGCTCACCTTCGTGAAGACAGGGTTCCACCTGACAATGCTGTCATTAATTATTAGCTCACGAGAAATTGCTTGTGGGTCATAGCTGCCAACTTTAATGCCGTCAAGCGATTCATTGGCATAGACAATCCAACTGATGATGTCGAACCCAGCGGAAAAATCCCCGTTTTCATCAAAATGTACATTCTCACCAGCGCCATTTGTAAAATTTATATTTTTCATATACTTATTGATCTAAAAAAAGAAAAGAACAACAACATAGAGATCAAGAATCATGACACGATGAAAAATATAAACATCTCTATCTACCTTCATGAACTTTGATATAATGCCTCTGTCAGATAACTGTGCGTGAATAAAAAGCAAGGGACCCTATGCCAAGGTTGGTGTTAAGTTTACAACAGCTCTGGTTAAGTTAACAATTCCATAGACTATGGGTCTGATCACAGCCTGGACGTTATGCTGTACAGCTCCAGCACTGTGCTTATTTTTACCCATCCTATTTCATCCAAGACGCAATATACTTATTATAAGATATGTTAATTCTCACCTCAGCGTGGAAGCACAGGCTATTCCAAGGTAGCTTGTGCTTCTACTTAGGAGATTGTATCTCACAATTTTGGGGACTGCTAGAAAAAGTGCACAGACGGCATCTAAATTAATAAGGGGAATGGAAGATTTAAGTTATGAGGAAAGACTAACAAGTGTAAATCTCTTTAGTTTAGAGAAATAGCGCCTTAGAGGGGATCTGATAACTTTATATAAATATATACGGGGCCTTAGAGGGGATCTGATAACTTTATATAAATATATACGGGGCCTTAGAGGGGATCTGATAACTTTATATAATATATACGGGGCCTTAGAGGGGATCTGATAACTTTATATAAATATATATGGAGCCTTAGAAGGGATCTGATAACTTGATACAAATATATTTGGGGCCTTAGAGGGGATCTGATAACTTTATATAAATATATACGGGACCTTAGAGGGGATCGGATAACTTTATATAAATATGGAGCGATTATAAATCATTGTCTGGAAACCTATTCATTAATAGGACTATACACAGGACACGAGGTCACCCATTTACACTGGATGAAAGGAAATTCAGCCTAAATCATAGGAAGGGTTATTATACAGTGAGAAAAGTAAAGCTGTGGAATTCTCTGCCTGTTGAGGTGGTTGGGTCACAGTCTGTACAGACTTAAACAACGACTGGATGACTTCCTGCAGACACAGAATATTAAGGGTTATAATATTGAATATGTTGATAAAAGCTTCTTGATCCAAGGAGAAATCTGACGCCATCTGGGGTCAAGAAGGAATTTTTCCCCAGTATGTTGCATATTGGCGAGCATTTCAGACTGGGGTTTTTGCTTCTTTAATATCAACAGCAGTAGTTGATGTGTGAAAGGCTGAACCTGATGGACGCATTTATTTTTTTTCACACCGTATGTAACTATGTCCTCGAAGCTGGTGTTATGTGAGTCTGCATTTTCAGAATCAAATAATATGCTGTTAAATCCCCCATTAAATCCCATACTCACCTCTCATCCTGCGGTGGAGAGGACAGCGCGATCAGTGGCTTCCTCTCACCGGCAGCAGAGTGAGACTGGGAACAAATAGTTCTTAGTCTTCCTCTTCGATCGCTGCGTGATCTCGTGAGATCTCTGCAGGCGCACATTATCCTGCTTACCGTCTTCATTTTACCGACAAGTATGGAATAAAGCCCATGATTTGTTAACACAGCCTCAGCAAATAAACGATTAAACATGTTTAATCAAATTAAACAGGTTTTCAAGTTGTTCAACGCTATTGAGATGGTTTGCTTCATCACTCTTCACAGAATACCCTCCCTGGTGTTAAATATATATCATATCTTATGGTTTCCTACTACATACTGCTAGCCTTCAATGTAACAGCGTAAAGTATAGTGTAATGATTGCTATACCTGAGAGCCAGAGAAGGTGAATTCCTGGAAGAGATCCGATCCTTAATGTGGCCGGGTAACTAACAGTGAGAGGAAAACCCAGTGAAGTGAGTGAGTGAACTGAGTATAGAAAATAGGAAAAACCATAAAACAGAGCCAGGGTCTAGGGTAGGAAATGTGCACGTATACTCTGAATCAGTGCCCAGGTTTAAGGTAGGAGAGGTGCATGTAAACTCTGAATCAGAGCCCGGGTTTAGGGTAGGAGATGTGCACGTAAACTCTGAATCAGAGCCCGGGTTTAGGGTAGGAGAGGTGCATGTAAACTCTGAATCAGTGCCCAGGTTTAAGGTAGGAGAGGTGCATGTAAACTCTGAATCAGAGCCCGGGTTTAGGGTAGGAGAGGTGCATGTAAACTCTGAATCAGTGCCCAGGTTTAAGGTAGAAGAGGTGCATGTAAACTCTGAATCAGAGCCTGGGTTTAGGGTAGGAGAGGTGCATGTATACTCTGAATCAGTGCCCAGGTTTAAGGTAGGAGAGGTGCATGTAAACTCTGAATCAGAGCCCGGGTTTAGGGTAGGAGAGGTGCACGTAAACTCTGAATCAGAGCCTGGGTTTAGGGTAGGAGAGGTGCATGTAAACTCTGAATCAGAGCCTGGGTTTAGGGTAGGAGAGGTGCACGTAAACTCTGAATCAGAGCCCGGGTTTAGGGTAGGAGAGGTGCATGTAAACTCTGAATCAGAGCCCGGGTTTAGGGTAGGAGAGGTGCATGTTAAGTCAGACTTAGAGCAGGGTCTAGGATAGAAAAGGTACACTTACAGGGTTATTCAGAGAGCACTGAAATGTCACTGACATTTCCGTGCACTCCCGTTTGCTGCACTTCGGCGAGTTAAATTCGCCAATCCTGCGGTGAATACAGCATTCACCGCAGGGTCCCCGTAGTGCAGCAAATTGACCTTTTTAATGCATCCAAAAAACCACGGCAAAACCGCCGAATTGGAAATCCGCCGCAAAACCACTGAATGAATCGGCAAACAACTGAAAAAACACCAAATAGTTCCGAAAAAAGCCCGTGACCCGCCGATCAGCTGAACAGGGCTAAAACAAAACAAAAAGAAACACCACAACTTTAAAAGGTGTAAGAAAAAAAAAACCTGCTGCATGAAAATGCCTGGAAATAATATATAAGGTCCTATGAATAATAATAAAAAGGTCTGTTACAGAACAGGGGAGAAAAATAAATAAATAAGCAATTTAAAAAAATATATATATATATGTATATAGCAGGAAAATAAATATTCTGATTAAAAATCCCCAAAAAATAAATAGACTTTTTGCTGCAAACGAAAAGAATAAATGGTTGAATAAATATTTAAGAAAAACTGAGATTTTTTTTTTACATTGAAACCTATGGAATTCGTCTGTTTAAATCTGTCGAATGAAACCACCAAAAATCAGGGCATTTCACTGACAGTTCGCTGTTCTCTGAATAGATTAACCATTACTTCTCTATGGGGAATATCACTGTCGCCGAAGATCACTGTCTTTCGCTGGCAATTCGCCAATATTTGGCAAATTGCCAGCTTCTTGAATAGCCAAATGGCCACAAAATTGCACTGTACGGGGAAATTCACTGTTCGGTGCAATTTCGTGGCAAAACGGTGCTCTTTGAATAACCCCTATAGTAAAATCAGAGCCAGATTCGAAAACCACTGGTTTTCAGAGTGAACGCACTGAAGGTCAGAAATTAACCCCGTCCGTCTAGTGTGACCATTCAAATAACATTGGGTGGTGATGGTGCTAGAGTGTCCTTTCAACAATACATCGCAGTGGCCTTAGATGGGATCCTCAAAAAAATGCAAATTGGAGACGGCGATCAAATTTATGATATGAGAAATGGCTTACCTCCCAAGCGTTTATTCCTTTTACATCTTCCCTCGTTATTCCTTTATGCAAGTACATGTTATGCAATGCGTGCGCCACAGCAAACACGGCGGTATATACACTATAACTGTACGGAGAAAAGATTTTGTAAAATTCTGGCACTGAAGAGTTTTCCACCCTCTCATTACCCGTGCACCGCATGGTGTCGTTAGGATGGATTTCTATGTTACAGTAAAAGAACTCAAACCATATGTAGCGAAGAAAAATATCATTCGGATACATATCTGGGTTTAACCCAAGAATAAAGTCCTGGAAGCCGGGAATATGATTATCGCGCATGCTCAAGGCCAGACTTCCATTGAAAGGGAAAAAATTTAAAAAGAAATAATCAAACCCAGCAGAAACGTCCCACTGAGTGGAGATGATCCACACTTTGCCCGGTATCGGGAACATGTACAATATTATTTGTAAAGTTAACATGTATTCCCGATCTCCATATACAATGAACACGTTGATGGAAGGGTCTCTTAAACTTTGGACAATCCTTGTTCTCCTCTTTTCGTCTAGGATGTCTCTATATGGAATTAGCTCCAAAAATGCCACACAAGAATTCTCCTTCGACAGCTCTCTATGTAGATACTGACTGACCTGTAGGCCCGACTCATTGTCTGAGGCCAGAATGCCGACCCAGGACCATCCGAAATGTTTAATGAGGTCTACGATGGCCTTGTACTGCACATTCTCATTAGGAACCGTGCGATAGGAGGTTGGAAAGCTTATTCTATCACTTAGAACGGGATCCATTGCTGCATATTTAATCTGTAAAAAAAAAACACCCAAAAATAATATATATAAAAAGATCATGTATCAATTGCTACATGGTAACACAAAAGTTATATTTTAACCCCTTAGTGACCGGGCGGTTTTACACAAATCCGTCCTTTAGTGACCGCTGCTGTTTTTACGTTTCTGCGCTGTTAGTGTTTACGTCAAATTTTCCTCTTACTCGTTTATGTAACCCACACATATTTTACACTGTTTTTCTCGTCATTAAATGGACTTTATAAAGATACCATTTTTTTCATCATTTCATATAATTTACTATAAAAAATATTGTGAAATATGACAAAAAAATTGAAAAAAACACCACTTTTTCGAACTTTGACCCCCAAAATTTCTTATGTATCAACAACCGTCAAAAAAAATTAATTCCTTAGTAGTTTCTAAATTTAGTACTGAGTTTAGCAATACCCAATGTTTACATATTCCTCGCTTTTTTCCTTATTTTATGCAACAATAAGTGCAAGTAGCACTTTGCCATTTCAAAGAGTTTATTTTCAAAACTAGTGATAGTGACATTGTAACACTGATATCTGTCACTAATTCCTGAATAACCCTCCACATATACATATTTTTTTAAAGTACACAAAATCAAGGTATTAAACTTGGGGTATTTTGACTCTTTCCATGCAAACTATTTTACCACAAATCTATGCCAAAGTTTGAGAAAAAAAAATTTTTGTTGATTTTTTTTAACGCAATTTAAGAATACATGTACTGTGAACTTTAAGGTTTACTGCCAAAAGCACCCCAAAATATGTTCAGCAACATCTTCTGAGTAAATTGATACCACCCATGTATAGGTATGTCGGGTCATTTGGGGGGCTTATAGGCCTTATTTGGGGGTCGCATTCAGTTTTCCAACTTGGAATTTTCACATTTCGTCATCATGCACCCATGTCCTATTTGGGACATTTTTGAAGCCGGCCAAAGTAATTTACCCCCATCAAACCATATATTTTTAGAAAGGGCACACCCTAGGGTGCTTCAAAGAGTTGTATTTTAACACTTTCCATGCACTAGCTCTATGTCAAACTTTCAGGTAGTCACTTTGGGTTATTTTTTTCACACACATTGTACTTTAGGCATGAATTGTCAAATCCAGTTATGGTTACTGCCAAAAAACACCCCAAAATATGTTCAGCAACATCTTCTGAGTAAATTGATACCACCCATGTATAGGTATGTCGGGTCATTTGGGGGCTAATAGGCCTTATTTGGGGGTGCGCATTTCAGTTTTCCAACTTGGAATTTTCACATTTCGTCATCATGCACCCATGTCCTATTTGGGACATTTTTTTGAAGCCGGCCAAAGTAATTTACCCCCATCAAACCATATATTTTTAGAAAGGGCACACCCTAGGGTGCTTCAAAGAGTTGTATTTTAACACTTTCCATGCACTAGCTCTATGTCAAACTTTCAGGTAGTCACTTTTTGGGTTTTATTTTTTTCACACACATTGTACTTTAGGCATGAATTGACAAATCCAGTTATGGGTTACTGCCAAAAAACACCCCAAAATATGTTCAGCAACATCTTCTGAGTAAATTGATACCACCATGTATAGGTATGTCGGGTCATTTGGGGGCTAAAGGCCTTATTTGGGGGGTGCGCATTTCAGTTTTCCAACTTGAATTTTCACATTTCGTCATCATGCACCCATGTCCTATTTGGGACATTTGTGAAGCCGGCCAAAGTAATTTACCCCCATCAAACCATATATTTTTAGAAAGGGCACACCCTAGGGTGCTTCAAAGAGTTGTATTTTAACACTTTCCATGCACTAGCTCTATGTCAAACTTTCAGGTAGTCACTTTTTGGGTTATTTTTTCACACATTGTACTTTAGGCGTGAATTGTCAAATCCAGTTATGGGTTACTGCCAAAAAACACCCCAAAATATGTTCAGCAACATCTTCTGAGTAAATGATACCACCCATGTATAGGTATGTCGGTCATTTGGGGGCTAATAGGCCTTATTTGGGGGTGCGCATTTCAGTTTTCCAACTTGGAATTTTCACATTTCGTCATCATGCACCCATGTCCTATTTGGGACATTTTTGAAGCCGGCCAAAGTAATTTACCCCCATCAAACCATATATTTTTAGAAAGGGCACACCCTAGGGTGCTTCAAAGAGTTGTATTTTAACACTTTCCATGCACTAGCTCTATGTCAAACTTTCAGGGAGTCACTTTTTGGGTTATTTTTTCACACACATTGTACTTTAGGCATGAGACAAATCCAGTTATGGGTTACTGCCAAAAAACACCCCAAAAAATATGTTCAGCAACATCTTCTGAGTAAATTGATACCACCCATGTATAGGTATGTCGGGTCATTTGGGGGCTAATAGGCCTTATTTGGGGGGTGCGCATTTCAGTTTTCCAACTTGGAATTTTCACATTTCGTCATCATGCACCCATGTCCTATTTGGGACATTTGTGAAGCCGGCCAAAGTAATTTACCCCCATCAAACCATATATTTTTAGAAAGGGCACACCCTAGGGTGCTTCAAAGAGTTGTATTTTAACACTTTCCATGCACTAGCTCTATGTCAAACTTTCAGGTAGTCACTTTTTGGGTTATTTTTTCACACACATTGTACTTTAGGCGTGAATTGTCAAATCCAGTTATGGTTTACTGCCAAAAAACACCCCAAAATATGTTCAGCAACATCTTCTGAGTAAATTGATACCACCCATGTATAGGTATGTCGGGTCATTTGGGGGCTAATATGCCTTATTTGGGGGGTGCGCATTTCAGTTTTCCAACTTGGAATTTTCACATTTCGTCATCATGCACCCATGTCCTATTTGGGACATTTTTGAAGCCGGCCAAAGTAATTTACCCCATCCAACCATATATTTTTAGAAAGGGCACACCCTAGGGTGCTTCAAAGAGTTGTATTTTAACACTTTCCATGCACTAGCTCTATGTCAAACTTTCAGGTAGTCACTTTTTGCGTTATTTTTTCACACACATTGTACTTTAGGCATGAATTGTCAAATCCAGTTATGGGTTACTGCCAAAAAACACCCCAAAATATGTTCAGCAACATCTTCGAGTAAAGTGATACCACCCATATATAGATTTGTTCTGTTGTTTTTGGGGTGCTACGCCAATCTTTGACATGTGCTTGTCAATTTTCTAATTTGACATACAGTATCTTCTTGTCTTATCTTCTTTTTAGGGGCCTTTTTACATACCCCAGTTTTATGAACGTGCATATATTTGGTAAGCCTAACCCCAAAGTATTGTAAATGGAGTGTTTTTATGCTATGGATGCAACCGTTTGCTCCAAACAAATTGGATACTGTTTGGTGGTCATTTTTCATTTTCACACCCACATCAGTTTTGGACTGTGATTTAGGAGACACTGTTGTTTGTTACTGCATGAAAACTCTCCAGGTTGTTTTCTGCAAGGTCTCCTGAGTACACCCATGCCCCCCATGCATAGGTTTGCCAGGATTTTGGGAATGTTCAAATACAATTTTTATGACTTTGTCATTGGAGTTGAAATTGAGATTATTTCTTCAGCTAGGGCTATCTTTGGTTTTTGGTCTACCGCATACCCCAGTTTGAATTATTGCCCGAAAATTGTTTATATTTGTTATGTTGACACCCCAAGGTATTGCATATGGAGTGCTTTGATGCCATGGATGCAACGGTTTTAGCCCAAAACATTTGAGAAGGTGTGTGGTGTAATTTTCAATTTTCAGATTTTTACGCCCACATTAGATTTGGACTGTGATTTAGGAGACACTGTTGTTTGTTACTGCATGAAAACTCTCCAGGTTGTTTTCTGCAAGGTCTCCTGAGTACATCCATGCCCCCCATGCATAGGTTTGCCAGGATTTTGGGAAGGTTCAAATACAATTTTTATGACTTTGTCATTGGAGTTGAAATTGAGATTATTTCTTCAGCTAGGCCTATCTTTGGTTTTGGGTCTACCGCATACCCCAGTTTGAATTATTGCCAGAAAATTGTTTATATTTGTTATGTTGACACCCCAAGGTATTGCATATGGAGTGCTTTGATGCCATGGATGCAACGGTTTTAGCCCAAAACATTTGAGAAGGTGTGTGGCGGTAATTTTTCAATTTTTTATTTTTACGCCCACATTAGATTTGGACTGTGATTTAGGAGACACTGTTGTTTGTTACTGCATGAAAACTCTCCAGGTTGTTTTCTGCAAGGTCTCCTGAGTACACCCATGCCCCCCATGCATAGGTGTGCAAAGATTTTGGCAAAATACAGCACCAATTGTAGAACATAAAAATGTACGAATAAAATGTAAAAGTCTGGTGCAGTAAAAGAAAAAACTAAACTGAACTAACTAACTGGAGTGTGAGAAAAAATAGAAAGGAAAAAAAAACTCACAGATCACGCACCGTGTGATATAGCTTGAAACAGTCCCCAAGACACAGACCGGGTTGTCCAGGGCATTCTGGGCAGTAAAAGATTGTGTCTCTCCTCTGCCCCCTCTTGAAACACACCATGCACCTTTTTGGGTTTCTGTTTGCCCTCAGTAGGGGGGATTTTATAAATAAAATGCGTAGCCCCAACTCTGTCCCCCATCACCGCCCGGGGAGCAGGTGCATCCTGGTACAAAAGCCCCGAAATGACCTGGAGCTGAAACTGTAAAAAGGACAGCGTCACTCCGGGGTTTGTGGGTTGCAATTTGCATCAGGTAAATTGCAACCTTTTTGTACCAGGCCCTTGACTTCCGCATAATCTGGTAGGGCTGGAGCAGCTGATCTGCCAGATCAACCCCACCCATATGCCGGTTATAGGCTTTGATGCACACTGGCTTCCTGATGCGCTCAGCTCTGCCACGTACAGAGACCTCCACAGACCTCTCAGTGTGGATGGTGGATAGAAGGTATACATCCTTCTTGTCTCTGTACTTGACCGCCAACAGCTCCTCCTGGCGCAGAGCTGAGGTCTCCCCCCTTTTTAACCGGGTGCGGACAAGCTGTGCTGGGAAACCTACGCGGTTCTTGCGAACAGTACCGCATGCTGCTGTATCAAAACAATACAGCAGCTTGAACAAAGGGACACTCGTATAAAAATTATCAACATACAAGTGGTACCCTTTGTTCATCAGGGGGAAAAGTAGGTCCCACACAATCTTGCCACTGGTTCCCATGTGTTCTGGGCAACCTGGAGGGTCAAGGCTACTATCCTTTCCCTCGTACACCCGGAAGGCCTGAGTATACCCACTCTCGCTGTCACAGAGCTTATACACCTTCACTCCATACCTGGAGCGTTTGGAAGGAATATACTGCTTGAATCCCAGCCTTCCCTTGTATTTCATTAGGGATTCATCCACGCAGATATTCCTTCCAGGTGTATAAGCCTCTGCAAACCTGGCGGCGAAGTGGGTAATCAGGGGGTGGATTTTATACAGCCTGTCAAACTGGGGATGCTCTCTAGGAGGGCACAGGCTGTTGTCACTGAAGTGCATGAAACGCAAAATGTTTTCATACCTTCTACGTGACATTGATTGGGGGTAAATGGGGGTAGAGCAGATAGGGCTACTGCTCCAGTAGGAGCGAATTGAGGGCTTCTTTTGATGCCCCATCAGCATAGTAAGTGCCCAGAATTTCAGAAATTCTGGCACATCTAGCGGGGTCCATTGCTGCCTTGCCAAGTAGGAGCCTGGCTTCGCAGCACAATGCTGATGGGCATACAGATTTGATTGGGCCACGATGTGGCCCAACAAATCATCCCCCATAAACACCTGCAAAAACTGTGTGGCGGTAAATCCTGCAACATCAATATTGATGCCAGGATTTGCCGTGAAAGGAGGGATATCTGGCCTCTGGCGATGAGGCACTACTACCCCACTCAGCTGGAGCTGTGCGTCTCCTGCTGGCAGGTGGTGACCCAGGATCTGCATCAGAAACATCACTAGATACATCAGCCAGCGTAGATGATGTATCTAGCGACGTCTCTGAGCAGTTGGCGGGGTCGAAATCAGGGTCGGAGTCTGACGCAGATGCCTCAGATTCTGACGCCAGGATGGCATATGCCTCCTCGGCGCTGTACACCCTCTCAGACATTATATATAATAGATTATAGAATTTTATAATTATTATATATAATAAGCGGATTGTTGGTTCTTAGAAGAACTGTTGGGTTTCACAAGAAAATACAAATAAACACCTAAATCTCTCTAAATCACTCTAAACCTGCCTCAATTCTTCTAAATCTCCCAAAAATCTCTCTAAATCTGCCTCAATTTTTCTAATCTCACTAAAATCTCTCTAAATCTGCCTCAATTTTTCTAATCTCACTAAAATCTCTAACCTGTCAAATCTGATCTCTCTCTCTCGCTCACCAAAACACAAGTGAGGAGAGGGAGGGAGAATCACAGAGGTCACGGCCAATATTTACAAAATATTGACCTGACCTGACAAATTAGAAATTTTATTTTGATTTTTTTTTACTTCTGATTGGATGTTGCTAGCCTGCCTCTCTGATGGCACTCAGTACTTCCTGCCGCTACCGGAAGTGATCGCTCGGGGGGAGCGATCACTTAGCGGACCGGCGGCAGGTAAGCATATTGCAAGGATGCCTCGATGTCGAGGCATCCCTGCAATATACACAGAGCAGCTGGAAGCGATCCGATCGCTTCCAGCGCTCTCTAGAAGTGCCGGGGACCTCTCCGGTAAAACCGGATGTTGATCGCTCCCGGGAGCGATCACAAGGTGCCCCGGCACTTCTCACCGCCATTGCACTGATGCCTGGACTCCAGGCATCCTGCAATGGCGTTTGAGCTGCTGGAAGCGATCCGATCACTTCCAGCGCTCAAAAAACCGCAGGACGTACCATGTACGTCAGCGGGTCTAAAAGAGACCGCTGCAATGACGTACATGGTACGTCCTGGGTCCTTAAGGGGTTAAGGCATAAGGATGAGCATAGTTTCAAAATGTCAGATGTGAATAAAATGTAACATTCAATGAATGAGATACTAAGTTTTAGATACGATTCATGTATCATGAGACGAATCACTGGGTTTGTTTACCAGCCATCTTTTCCATCAATCTCCCCATACTCATATTATTCACACACAATGGCATATTTGTAATTACATAACCCAAATGTGTTACTATTACACAGCAATTACACATTGTGATATATTACACTGTACACTACAATATACGCATTCCAGGAACATTCAAAAGTGCAGAAAACCTGTATTTCCACTAAAAACAGGCCATAGCGCTCAATCTAAAGTGTTGACTGAGAGACTGCCCAGATCACTAGTGAGTCTCAATCAGAAAAGAGGGACACCAAAGGGAAGGCTGACAACTTGGGGCTTGGGGGGGGCAAGTGACGCCCAGGGGCCTAACTACTATGAATCACGCTTTCCAAATTTTTTCTTAAATGCCACTGTGATTCAGTTCTTGTTCGATCGCACAAGTGAATTGTGTATGCAGGAATATTTTCTTTTGCGTTTGGGTGGGTGAATCTAATGTTTGTTGTGAGACTGTGTGGCATGTCTGAGTCCGGGATGTAATAGTGTGCTGGGGAGAATTTGGACGTGTGGGAGACAGAGGGATTCCTCCACATTTTATATTTAATTACCTATATCTATCAGGGTTATTCAAAGAGAATCGAAAAGTCACCGCACGTTCGGTGACTTTACGTTCTCTTCAATTCGGTTCGATTTGGCGATCCCATTTCGGCCACCCTGCGGTGTATTCAGCAAGCACCACAGGGCCGCCGAAATACAGGGAAAAGTCACCACAAACCCGCCGAAAACTCACCGCAAAACGAGGGCGAACACACACCGAAACCCGCAAAAACATCTGGATTAACCCCGCCGAAAACGCCGGAAAAACCCGAGCAGGAGCCAATCACACGCAGCGCAGCTGCCGGAAAAAGCCGACACCGCAGACGAATGCAGTGAATAAATTTAAAAAATAGTTTGCTTGAATGTTTGAAAAGTGAAATGCTGTTTGCAAAGAAACTATTGAGCTAAAATGTCTGAAATTTACATATGATCCAATGAATGATAATAAAAAGGGCTGTTACAGAAAAAATAAGTAAACTTAAAAAAAAACAAATCTGAAGTAATTTTTTTTAAAAAAAACAAACAGAAAAATGCTTAAAATATCCTTTACTGCAGAATATTATAATAAACGGTTTATTAGATATTCAATTAAAACGGGAATATTTTTAACATAAGATTGACATAACATAAAATGAGACTATGAGAGTCGCTTGAATAAACCTGCCGAATTAAACCACCGAATGGCAGGGCATTAGGGGAACCTTTCACTGCTGGTTTGTGCTCTCTGAATAGCCGAAGAATTGCTTTTTTAATGGGGATTCACTGCCCTCGAACAGGCACCGTATGTGCAGGCAATTCGCCAGGATTTGGCGAATTGCCTGCTCTCTGGATAGCAGAATGGCCAGTAAAGGTAACCGAACGCTGAATTTCAGCATTCAGTTCCTTTTCGGCAGCCATTTGGATCTCTTTGAATAACCCTGTATGTCTTTCATTTGTTTCCCCCGCTTCCATATAACTTAACTTGCTGAGCAGTGAGTGTCTGTGTGTGTGTCTGTGTGTGTGTCTATGGGGGGCTATTCCTTGTGTCCAGTGCGGAAGAGAAATAGAGAGAGAGAGAAAGAGAGTGATAAAGTAAGAGAGTGAAGGAAAAAGAGGATGAGAAAGGGTGAGGAGGAAGGGAGGGTGAGAGAATGTGGGAGAGAAAGAGAGAGGGTGATGTGAAACGGGGCGTGTGCTAGAGGGAGAAAGGAATAGAAAGAGAAACAGAGGATGAGAGGCAAAGAGTGAGGAAGGAAGAGAGTGAGAGGGGGAGAAATAGAATGAGAAAATGAAGAAAGAAGAAAGAAGGAAGAAAGAAAATATAAAAGTGAGAAAATGAGAGTGAGTGATAAAGAAAGTGATAGAGTGAAGGAGAAAAAGAAAGAATGAGAGAAAAGGTGAGAGAAAGAGAGTGAGAGAATGATGGAGAAAAATAGAGTGAGGAAGCGAGACAGAGGGAAAGAATGAGGAGGAGAAAGAGGGAGAAAAGAGGGGAGAGAAAGAGCGAGAGAAAGATAGGGGAATGGAAAAGAATGAAAGAGTAAATGTGGGGGGATAGTAGTAAAAGGTAGAAGAGGGATAGAAAAATAGAGCAAGAGAAGGATAAATGGAGTGAAAATAAAGACGATAAAGGAAGAAAGAAAATGCAAAAGTGAGGAAAAGGGATGATTGATAAAGTGAGAGAGTGATGGAGAAAGAGTGAGAAATAATGAAAGAAAAAGCGAGAGGAAGAGAGTGTGAGAGAATGGGGAGAGAAAGAGAGGGAGAATAACAGGGAGAAAGTGAAAAAGAGGGTGAGGGGCAAAGACTGAGGGAGAAAGAGAGTGAATATAGGGGCGGAGTAGAAGTAGTAGGTGGAAAAAAGGGAAAGAGCGAGAGTGAAAGGAAAACAAGGAGAAAGAAAGTGCAAACGTGAGGGAGAAAATGTGATATACATCAGAAAGAGGAAAAGAGAAATAGGGGGAAAAAGAGGGAGAGAAAGAGAGTGAGGAAGCGAGACAGAGGGTATGAATGAAGGAGAGAGAGAATAAGGGTTAGAAAGATGCTAAAAAAAAGAGGGTGAGTTGCAAAGAATGAGGAAGAGAGAGAGAACGTGGAGAGAAGTACTAGTAGGTAATTCAGAAAGGGAGAGAGATAAAGAGATAAAGGAAATGTGGAAGAAAGAGGGAGACAAAAGAAATGGAGTGAAAGAGATGGGAGAAAGAGATAAAGAAGAGAGTGAAGGAGAAAGAGGATGAGAAAGTGTGGGAGAGGAAGAGAGGGTGAGAGAATGAGGGAGAGAAATAGAGAGGGTGAAGTGCAACAGGGGGTGTGAAAGAAGGAGAAAGGAATAGAAAGAGAGAGAAAAATAAAGAGGGCGAGAGCGAAAGAGTGAGGGAGAAAGAGTGAGAGGGGGAAAAAGAGAATGAAAAAAAGAAAAGAGGAAGAAAGAAAGTATAAAAGTGAGAAAAAGAGTGAGTGATAAAGTGAGAGAGTAAAGGAGAAAGAGAAATAATGGGAGAACAAGTGAGAGAAGGAGAGTGTGAGAGAATAAGGGAGAAAAATAGTGAGGAAGCGAGACAGAGAGATAGAGGGAAAGAATGATGAGGAGAAAGAGGGAGAGAAAGCTAGGGGAATGAAAAAGAATGAAAGCGAGTGAATGTGGGCGGGAATAGTAGTAAAAGGTAGAAAATGGATAGAGAAATAGAGCAAGAGAAGGACAAACGGAGGAAGTGAAAAAGAGTGAGAGGGTGCGGAGCAGAGACTGAGGGAGAAAGAGAGTGAATATGGGGGCGGAGTAGAAGCAGTAGATAGAAAAAAAGGAGTGAACGAGAATGAGAGAAACGAAAACAAGGAGAAAGAAACTGCGAAAGTGAGGGAGAAAGAGTGATAGAGAGACATCAGAAAGAGGAAAAGAGAAATAGGGAGAAAAAGAGGGAAAGAAAGAGAGTGAGGAAGCAAGACAGAGGGTACGAATGAAGGAGAGTGAGAATAAGGGTTAGAAAGAGGTTAAGAAAAAAAGGGTGAGTTGCATGAATGAGGGAGAGAGAACGTGGTGAGAGTTAAGTACAGTAATTAAGTAGTAAGTAATACACAAAGGGAGAGAGATAAAGGAAAAGAGGAAGAAAAAGAGGGAGAGAAAGAGGGAGACAAAGACATGTTAAAAGAGCTAAACTGGCAGTCGCTGGAATCTAGACGCACCCTTCACCTTTCCAGCCTGGTGTTTAAGAGCTTTTCTGGGAAGCTACCACCCTATCTGAATAGACTGCTTCCCCCAGCAGCTCCCTCATCCTATAACCTCCGATCCAGGACCAGCACCTTACTTGCTATACCACAATACAAAAAGACAGTGGCTCGATCCTCATTTTCCTACAGAGCACCACAGTTATGGAATAACCTCCCAGACACCATCAAATCTTCCCCCAGTCTTAAGTCACTCAAGAGCTCCTTACTAACATACCTCAATACAGAATGCACCTGTAAACATGTAACATAATGACTATTTCCTACATATTTATTTTCTGTTAATCTGTATATTTGTGTTGTTAATATCTTACATTGTATTACTTTGTATTTCTGTAACTGTAACACTTCAATGTTCTTGAACCCAGGACATACTTGAAAACGAGAGAAATCTTAATGTATCCTTCCTGGTAAAATCCTTTATAAATAAATAAATAAATAAAGGGAGGGAAAGAGAGAGAAAGCAAGTGACAAAGGAGAACGAAAAACAAAGAGAGATAAAGAGAATGAGAAAATTAGATACAGATAGAAATGGAAAAGATAAAAATGACAGATCAGTAGATATATACAGGAAAAGATAGAAAACATACAGGGTTATCCAAAGAGATCCGAATGGCTGGAGAAAGGTAACCGAACGCTGAAAATCAGGGTTCGGTTACCTTTCTTGGCCATTCGGCTATTCAGAGAGCAGGCAATACGCCAAATCCTGGCGAATTGCCTGCACATACGGTGCCTGTTCGGTGCCTGTTCGAGGGCAGTGAATCCCCATAAAAAAAGCACTGCTTCGGCTATTCAGAGAACACAAACCAGCAGTGAAAGGTTCCCGAAATGCCCTGCCATTCGGTGGTTTAATTTGGTAGATTTATTCAGGCGAATCCCATAGGCTTCAATGTTAAAAATATTCCCGTTTTAATTCAATATCTAACCGTTCATTATAAAATTCTGCAGTAAACAGTCTCTTTATTTATAGATTTTTTAGGATATTTTAACCCCTTAGTGACCAGGCGGTTTTACACAAATCCGTCTTTTAGTGACCGCTGCTGTTTTTACGTTTCTGCGCTGTTAGTGTTTAGGACAATTTTTCCTCTTACTCGTTTATTCGACCCACACATATTATACACCCTTTTTCCCGCCATTAAATGGACTTTCTAGAAATACCATTATTTCCATCATATCGAATAATTTACTATAAAAAAAAAAATGAAATATGAGGAAAAAAATGGTAAAAACACACTTTTTCGTAATTTAATCCCCAAAATCTACAACCACCCAAAAAGACCCCGGCTAAATAGGTTCAAAATTTTGTCCCGAGACTAGAAATACCCAATTTTAACATGCGTTTGCTTTTTTAACCCCTTCACTGCTGAGACAGTTCACCTATGTGCGCTGCGCTCATTCTGACCATTTTGTGCTAATTATTTTTAGATGACAGCCTAGGTCCTATTTAATTAAACTCCCCCCAGACAAAAAAAACTTTTTAAAAAAAAACATTTTTTTATTTTATTTAATTTTTTTATTATTTTTTTTTTATTTAATTTTTTTTTTAATTTGTTTTTTAAAACCAAACCTGGTCATGTTTGGTATCATTTGAAAGGCCATAATCAGGCCTTTTAAATGATGGCAAATATGACCATCTAGGATCCCCTTATCTCTACATGGCAGCTAGATGGTTAACTGGCCCACTGACATCCTCACACATATGGTGAGGTTGTCAGTGGGTGGGGGGGGACCTGGAGGCTTGGCTGACATCCAAGATGTCAGCCCCCCTCCAGGTTTGAATCGCGTTTTGGCGCCAATTGGTGCCGAAAAGCGATCCGGCGGCGAAACTGTTAATGCCATACACCGCTGGAAAGGGGAGGCTCTCCCCTCTCCAGCGGTGCAAACGGCAGGCTCTCCCCTCTCCAGCGGTGCAAACGGCATCTCCCTAGCTTCAATGGTTGGGGAGATAGAGGGCTCGAAGGAGCCCCCCCCTCCCCTCCATTGAAACACATGGGGGCACCTTCTGATGACGTCACCACGCAGCGTGGCGACGTCATCAGCCTCGCCTGCCCATGTAAATCACATGGGCAGGCTTCCTCCCTGCCAGATCGCCGTGGGATCCGACGAGGGAGGTGAGTATCGGGCGGGAGGGGGATTTGGCGCCGCTGACGTACCCTGTACGTCCGCGGGTCTAAGGGAGACCCGAGGACAGGACGTACAGGGTACGTAAGGGGTCATTAAGGGGTTAAGCATTTTTCTGGATTTTTCTTTTTTAAAAAAAAGTCAGATTTATTTGGAACTTTACTTATTTTTTCTGTAACAGCCCTCTTTATTATCATTCATTGGATCATTTGTAAATTTCAGACATTTTCGCTCAGCAGTTTCTTTGCAAACAGCGTTTCACTTTTCAATCATTCATGCAAACTGTTTTCCTAATTTATTCACTGCCTCTTCTGCGGTGTCGGCTTTTTCCAGAGGCTTCGCTGCGTGTGATCGGCTCCTGCTCGGGTTTTTCCGGCGTCTTCGACGGGTTAATCCAGATGTTTTTGCGAGTTTTCGGCGTGCATTCGCCAGGTTATGCGGTTAGTTTTCGTCAGGTTTGCGGCAGCTTTTCCCTGCATTTCGGGGACCCTGTGGTGCTTGCTGAATACACCGCAGGGTCACCGAAATGGGATCGGCAAAAGGAACCGAATTGAAGAGAACGAAAAGTCACCGAACGTGCGGTGACTTTTCGAATCTCTTTGAATTACCCTGATAGAAAAAATCTAGACAGACTGAAATAATGGATATATAAACTAAATGATAAAAATGAAAACTAGATACACTTACAAGGTTATTCAAAGAGAATCGAAAAGTCCCCGCACGTTCGGTGACTTTTTGTTCTCTTTGATTCGGCAATCCCATTTCGGCGACCCTGCGATGTATTCAGCAAGCACCACAGAGCCATCGTAGTGCAGGGAAAAGCTGCCAAAAATCTGCCGAACACTCACCGCAAAACCCAGGCGAATGCACACCGAAACCTGCAAAACCATCTGGATTAACCCCGCCAAACACACCGGAGAAACCCGAGCAGCCGCCGATCACAGCGCAGAGCAGGCGCTGGAAAAAGCGGACACTGCAGACGAATGGAGTGAGAAAAAAAAAACAGTATGCTTGAATGTTTGAAAAGTGAAACGCTGTTTGCAAAGAAACTACTAAGCGAAAATGTCTGAAATTTATAAATGAGATTCAATGAATGATAATAAAAAGGGCTGTTACAGAAAAAACGTTTAAAAATAAATAAAAAATTAGCCAAAAAAATCCCGAAAAATGCTTAAAATATCCAGAAAATCTATAAATAAAGAGACTCTTTACTGCAGAATTTTATAATAAACGGTTTATTAGATATTGAATTAAAACAGGAATATTTTTAACATTGAAGCCTATGGGATTCGCTTGAATAAACCTATTGAATGAAGCCACCGAATGGCAGGGCATTTCGGCAACTTTTCAATGCTGGCTTTTGTTCTCTGAATAGACGAAGCTATAGGGATTTCACTGCCCTCGAACAGGCATTGAACAGGCACCGTATGTGCAGGCAATTCGCCAACATTTGGCGAACTGCCTGCTCTCTGGATAGCCGAATGGCCAGGAAAGGTAACCGAACGCTGAATTTCAGCATTCGGTTACCTTTCGCCAGCAATTCGGAGCTCTTTGAATAACCCTGTATGTAATAGATGAACAGAAAAAAAAATATATATGGGCTGTTTGGATAATGTAACTAAAATGTTTCAATCATTCATTCGGGAAATCTAAAATAAAAGACAACTAATAAAATTAATAGAATACAAGCGCACACATACCCCATAACCTCAAATAATGTAGACAACTTACTTGGGGGATTTTGTACATGCCATACAATCTTGCCAAGAGTAGAGACACTTTAGAAGATATGCCGTCAACAATAGCCACCAGCTTGTGGACTTGGTCACATTGATAGTTGGGTACGGTGTGAGTGCCTCCGGAAAGGATGCTGAGTGCTCCGATGTTTGCCCTGTTTTCCTGCAAGCAATTTTCATTAAGGTGAAAGCCGAGGGTTATATTGGGGAGAAGTTCAGGATCCCGGTTAATCTCTTGAATTGCAAACACAAAAGCCAGAAGATTCTGATAACTCATGAAATGCGGTCTGTGGAGGACACAGGGTTTCTTGAATATGGATATACAGCAAAGAATGGATTGTAACAGTTAAAACCCGCACAAAGCCCACAGAGCCCCACAGCAATAAAACTCACAGTAATGTGCGTTGTGTATGAGCGTATCACAGAGCTCGACTGCAATAAAACTCACATTAATGTGCAGTGTGTATGAGTGTATCACAGAGCTTGACAGCAATAAAACACAGTAATGTGCAGTGTGTATGAGCGTATCAGAGCTCGACAGCGATAAAACTCACAGTAATGTGCAGTGTGTATGAGTGTATCACAGACCTCCACAGCAATAAAACTCACAGTAATTTGCAGTGTGTATGAGTGTATCACAGAGCTCCACAGCAATAAAACACAGTAATGTGTGGTGTGTATGAGCGTATCACAGAGCTCGACAGCAATAAAACTCACAGTAATGTGCAGTGTGTATGAGTATATCACAGAGCTCCACAGCAATAAAACTCACAGTAATTTGCAGTGTGTATGAGTGTATCACAGAGCTCCACAGCAATAAAACTCACAGTAATGTGCGGTTTGTATGAGCGTATCACAGAGCTCGACAGCAATAAAACTCAAAGTAATATACATTGCGTGGATGTGAGTATTATCGCTGTGGAGCTCTGTGATAAAGAAAACCAAAAGCCAAACAGGAGTAAAAAAAAAAAAACAAAAGCAACTTTTAAAAGGCGTTTATAAAAAAATAAAATGAATAACATAGGACTTAGTATAGAATATTAAAAAAAACGCCATTTAAAAAAAAATTGTAATCAAAACTTTTGCCAAAAAAATCTTAAAAATTCTAAAGAATAAATTAGTTAAGAAATTTTTTGCTGCAAAAGAAAAGAACAAACGGTTGAATAAAAGTAAAAAAAACACAGGGGGGGGGCGTGTCTGACTGAGCAAGGGAGCAGACGTATTTTGGAGGAGCTCTGGGTGTTATTGCTGTTGGGAGGGATTTCTACCCGGATTCCTCCTTTTTACCCCTTCTGGGAGTCCCTGCTTGAATAGACATCGGGTGGAGTGCTCTGGAGCCCGTTTCAGCCCCCCCTCCAGAGCCCCGCAGAGAGTGTGGCCTTTTTTCTAGCAGTGCAGTCGCCCGGCGGCCATTTTGAGGCCTACCTTCTGGCTTTTTTCTGGGCCACTGTGAACCGGGTGCCCAGCTGTCGAGAGGCCGGGGGATGGAGGGCCCCCATCCTCTGGCCGAGACGGCTATTCCTACAGCGAAATTGCCTGAGGATGCGTATCGGAGGCGGCCATTGTACCCTCCTCCTACCAGAGGCCTAGAAGCTGTCTTTGCTGACCTGGAGGAATGTTTGGGGACGCTACCGGAGGACGAGGAGAGCCCAATAACGAGAGGCTCCTGGCGCAAGCTACTGGCGGTGCTACACGGGGAGTGGAAGGTGGACGCGGTGACCCGGACTCAACACATAGCGGACGTGACCTGTCTCCCTGGACACGAAGTGGGTTCCCCCGTTGTGGATGCGGATTGCCCTGCTGAAGAGGAGTCGGTACCTACTTTGGCGGTGGTCGAAGCCCCAGAGGAGCCAGCTGCGTCTTTACAGCTGCAGCCTGAATCGATGGTGCTGCCGGGCGCTGTGGTCTGCCCCACTGGAGGGCTGGGGCGCGCGTTCTGGTCTCATGGCGCAGCTCTGAACGCACTCGAGTCCCGCTGGGGCATACCTGTCTGGCGGATCCTTCCAGGGAGAACCGCGTCTGTTCGATCTCATCGCACCATGTGGCTGGACACCGGCTGAACCGTTGGGACTTGCAATTTTTGATACATCTCCCTTTTAGTTTTTTTTTCCACTTTAATTTTTCCCTCACGAGGACGTTTCTGAGTTCCATTTCTCCCCTTCCCTCCACCATGCCGAGATTCCCGTTTTTTTTTTTTTTTTTTTCCTGGTGGGGGATTTGTTCTCCTGAGACACCTTTTGCTAACCTTTTCTGAATATTTCACCCTCATTTCTCTGACTTCAGAATGTTTCTTTTGAGATGCACCCCCGTTTGTTATTACTTTTATTTTTATCCGCTGAGCTGTTTTCTTTCTTTTTCATACTGATGATGCTATCTGCCGTCCTAAGATGACTTTTGTTTTTTTTTAACTATATGATGTCTTGCTACTGATATGTATTGGCCCTGTGTTCGAGGACGTTTTTGACTTTTTAATTTGCTGCCTTACCCCTTGGCTTTCTTATTTTCATCTGCTGTATTTCTTAATCAGAGTTATTATAGATGACTATGTGTGGCCCTGCGAGGCCTTCACTTTATGCTGATTTGTATGATGACATCTTTATAATAAAAATCGTAAATTTTAAAAAAAAACAAAAAAAAAAACCAGGGAATATTTAATGCATTGCACCTATGGATTTGCATGATTAAACCTGTCAACAAAACCCCCAAAAATCTGGGCATTTCGCCAACCTTTCACGGCTGTTCGGCGTTCTCTGAATAGATTAACTGTTACTACTCTATGGGGAATTTCACTGCGGTAGAATTGCACCGTATTTCGCTGGCAATTCGCCAATATTTGGCAAATCGCCAGCTTTTTGAATAGCTGAATTGACAAGAAATTGCACCACACGGGGAAATTCACTGTTTGGTGCAATTCGGTGGCCAATTCGGCTTTCTGTAAATAGAATATATATATATATGAGATTCAATAAAACTGCACATAAAGGAAAATATCTTAATGTCATACAGCATTTATGGAACCAAAATTTGGGAGTTTCACATCGGAGGAAGAAAAAGAAATTACAACTGAAATGTGAATACTTACACAAAGCAAACAGTATTAAAAGCGAAGGGAACTGTTGTGAAGTCCGACAGGAAGTTCTTCCTCATCAAATGGACAGTGATGACTCCACCTATGATCAAGTCTCCATCCTGGTAATAACTCTCTGACCGTGGAAAATCAAGGATGCATCTCGAGGAATCGTTCAGACTGGCCACCACTACCCAAGGAAACATTAAGACGATTAAAACAGCGCAGAATATAAAGCGCATGCCGAAAGCGAAGATCTAGTTTTCAGCCAGAGTGCAACCAACAAGAAATCAATATATAGTATTTCAAAGCAATCTGATACAGTAATGAACATCTGGATACATCTTATAATATCAATGTACAGACTTGCTCGATGACTGACACACGGAGTGTCCTCCAGAACATAAGATAATATGTCAAGGCTTTTTAAGCTATACAGAAATCTCTCTGGGGAAATGGCCATGCAAGGTCTGCCATTATAATTGCTGGTAATTATACATTACGAGTTTATGAATAGATTGTGGATGATAGCCTGTAATTTGAAGTTTGAGACACCTGAAACAGTACTGAATATCCTTTCACCTAAAAAGAGGACTTGCTTGAAAAACAAACAAATACGATGGGGGGGGGGGCGTGGCCGGCTGTGGATGATGGAGGTTGTGTGTTTCTGGAGCTCCAACCCGTCCTTCCTTCTCTGGGGAACCAAGACACCCTTAGCTGTTTATTTTTTTGTCTTGGGCACCCAGAGTAGCTGGCTATCGGTGGTGTGCTGTCTGGGGCCCGCTCTGCCCCCCCAGACTTGATATGGAAAATCGCTAGCCGTTTTTCAGCTGGAGGGTGCTGCTGGTGGCCATCTTGGGCCTTCCCCGCCCTGCTGTGACCCTCGCTGTTTTCCTCCCAGCTGGGCTCATGCGGTGGATTGAGGAGACGGAGGTTCCCACGTCTCCCACCTGCTGTTGGAGAAGAAATATAGAAGGCGAATGGAGCTGAAGAGGCTGGGTGTTGGGTCACTCCCCTCCCCACTGAGGTGAAAATTGCCGAGCTCGCTGGCCTGGATGCCTGTATGGCACTGCTGGAGGGATAGGGATGCACCAAAATTTCAGCCACTGAAATTATCGGCCGAAAATGGTGCTTTTGGTTTCGGTGGAAAGGAAAATTCGACCCAAAAAAAATAATCGCCCAAAAATCAGTTCAGCCTGAGACTGGAGGCCCAGCCAAGATGGGGCTCGCTTGAGCCTGAAGGCCGGCCAAGAGGGCAGCTCGGCTGGCCTCCAGGCTCAGGTGAGCCCCTGGCTCAGTTGGGCAGGGGGCTCGGCCTGAGCCTGAAGGCCTGCAGAGCAGGGGGGCTCAGACGGGCCCCCAGGCCCAGGTGACTGATTTTGTTTGGGGGAGTGAGACCGTTACACATACTCACCTATATCCAATCCACACACTCACCTACTTCAGCCCTGAGCTCCTCCAGCGGTGGCAGTCCCCCTGCATCCAGTGCCCTCCATCTGTCAGATGCCGGATGCCGGGATGACGTCACAGAGACGGAAGCCTTTAACCTGGCTGTCTGCAGGGTCAAAGGCTTCTGCCTCGGTGACGTCATCCCTGCGATCGGCATCTGACAGCGTGAACTGGATGCCGGACTCACCATGGGACTGCCACCACCCGGAGGAGCTCAGGGCCAAAGTAGGTGGATGTAGGGGAGTATGTGGATGTAGGTGCAACGCGATCTCACCACCCCAATCAGTCATCTGAACCTGGGCCTGGAGGTCTGGTCGAGCAGAATGCTCAGCTGGCCTCCAGGCTCAGGTGAGCCCCCGGCTCGGCCGGGCTTCCAGGCCCAAGTTCTGATGACTGATTTTCGATATCGGTTTTCGGCCAAAGATGACCTGAGCCTGCTCAATAAGGGGACTTGGTGCTGGCTGATGACTGTCCTGCAGGATGCACAAGTGCCCCGGCTTCCTGTCCTGATGTGCTGGATGGGAGCTTACCTCGTAGCGATGAGAGGGGTCTGGAGACTGTTGCCGAAGGACTGAATAGCGAAGCTGGAGTGGTGTTGTCAGGCTCGAGCCAAGATAGAGCCATGGCACGGCCTCTGTAATAATATAATCCCAAGCACTGGGGGTGAGCAGGCAGACAGACAAATGGAAGCTGTATTGGCACGATAAAGCTTTGTATTGCAGATATGGTTCACAGCAAACAGTCTTAGCACAGTACAGGTTGTAACACAAAAACACAGGCAAGTAGATGGTGGACTACGTAGTCTCTCTCTAGATCAACTTGAGGAGAAGCAGGAGCCTTTGGCAACAGTACCTTGATAAACGGTCTACCTCTTAAGAGAGAGATTGAGGGCTGTGTGAAGGAACCGTACCCTTCCGTCTGTCCTGGCTCTCCAGACACCCCTTCGTTGCGGTCAGCCCGGCTACTGGGAGCGCTGTCCTCAGCGCCTCGAGCGGCTTGACCTGCCTGCTTCTGTTCCTCTGCCCTGGAGCCGTTAGGAATCTCCAGAAGGCCACTCTCTGCCTTCTGAGGGTGAGTGTGGAGTGTAGCGTAGTTTGTAATAAAGACACCAGGCGCGGCTGTATGCTTTAAAACAGGATCCTCTCTCTCTGAGCTCTGAGAGTTCTCTGACTTTTTAATGAACAACCACCATTTATGCTGAAGTCCAACAGTCATAATTTGCATACCCATACTAATTACATTAGGTCAGTTATTTACAATAAACATTCTTTACATTCTCTAGCCTTTCAGCTCACACAACATTTGTATATCTATTGTTCTAACACATAAAGATTAAACACACACTATCAGAGATCCCTTGAATTAAACATGCAGCTAGATAATGGGAAAAGCCCTGGTGCATAAATTACACAGCAGTAAAGCTTGTTTACTGTATACACAAAAACACATTTACCTACAGGAATATAAGTATTTTTAAAACCAAAGCTATGCCATTTTACACTAAACTAAATTAAACTAAAACCAAATGATGTAAAATATATTTAAAAACACACGATATAAATGAACATAAAGTCTCTTGGGGTTTGAAGCATGGAGCGTTACATCAGCTCCATGACATATGTCCCCCCTTCCAAAACGGCAGGGCAAGCTTAGATCCCAAACGGATCTCTTGCCACTGACGAGACTTCTCACCTTATCCTTTTTTCTGCGCCATCCCCAAAGTTCCAGGGTGCTGGCGCACAAGCATCACCACGGTCGCCACAGGGTATGCCTGGGTGTGGGTCCATAGTCTGTCGGGAGGAGGCGAGCCCCTGGGTTTCTCCACTTGTCCTTGTGGGCTGGCCCGCTGTCCGAGGGGTGCCCTATACTCTGGGGCCCGGCATGTCGCTGGTGTAATCCTTTGTTGGTGTCCCCTCCTGGGGAAGTGTCTCGCTGTTGGGGAGAGGTACCGCCTGTACCTTCTCCCAGGGTATCAATAACCCAGGGGGAACGTGTCCCAACTGCATGTGCCCCTGGTGCTCTGGCCAGCCGTTGAGGGGAATAGGTGAGGCAAGAGGCCTCCAGCCTAAAGGGTTGGGAGGATGGGCAGAGGTTGGAAATGCTCTGCCCCATAGCCAGCGCTTCTGCTGGGGGGGTGGATGCTGGGGAAGTGCCTCCTTGTGGGAGAATGGTGTCCTCCATTCTCAGGGGAGCCATTGGTCGGGAGGGTAGCACCCTCTGGAAAAACTTGCCTGGATCCTCTGGGCACAAGTTGGGTGGTGGGCAGAGGTTGGAAATGCTCTGCCCTGTAGCCAGCGCTTCTGCTGGGGGGGTGGATGCTGAGGAAGTGCCTCCTTGCTGGAGAATGGCGCCCTCCATTCTCAGGGGAGCCATTGGTCCGGAGGGTAGCACCTTCTTGAAAAACTTGCCTGGATCCTCTGGGCACAAGTTGGGTGGTGGGCAGAGGCCAGCGGCACTCTGTCCCGTTGCCAGCTCTTCTGCTGGGGGGACGGGTGTAATATACGGGAAACAGTTTTCCTCCAGTCGGGTAGGGTCGTCGGCTGCGGGGCCGGCAGCCCCTGGGAGTCCTCACCGAAATCCTCTGTGCAGACCGAAAAAGGTGGGCAGAGGCCAGCGGCGCTCTGCCCTGTTGCCAGCGCTTCCGCTGGAGGGGTAGATGCTGGGGACGTGTCTCCGGGCGGGAGAATGGTGTCCTCCATTCTCGGTGGGGTCATTCGTTGCTGGGCCGGCAGCCTGTGGAGATCCTTGCTCGGGTCGTCTTGGTGCAACTTGGGGAGTGGGCAGAGGCCAGCGGCGCTCTGCCCTGTCGCTAGCGCTTCAGCTGGGGGGATAGACACTGACAAAGTGTCTTCTGGCAGGAGGATGGCATCCTCCATCTCCGGTGGGGTCATGGGCTGCGGGAAAACCAGCCCGGGGGGATCCTCTCCTGGATCCGATGTGACCATTATGAAAGGTGGGCAGAGGGCATCGGCGCTCTGCCCCGTCGCCAGCACTTCAGATGGGGGGATAGACACTGACACAGTGTCGTCTTGTGGGAGGATGGCGTCCTCCATCTCCGGTGGGATCAAAGGTTGCGGGCAAACCAGCCCGGGGGAACATCTGTCTGCTCCTCGTGGCAGACTGTGGGGGGTGTAGCTTGCTTGACGGAAATTCCAGGCAAGCTGTAAATCTCCTCCCAAGTATCGCTGGGGAGTGCGGGTTCCTCCCATGAAGCTCCAGACAAGCTGTAAGTCCCCATAAAAGGATCGCTGGGGGGTGTAGATTCCCTGGACGAAGCTCCAGGTGGGCTGTCAACCTCCACCCAGGGCTCTACGGGGTAGGTTTCAGGGGTGGGGTATTCTGTCCATGTCGCTTGGAGCTCGGCCAACCGCAGCTGGTGTTGGCGCTCCTTATCTCGCTCCTCATCTTCTTGGAGGTCCATCATCAGTTGTACAACTGCGACTTCGGAGGGGGTGGTGCCGCATATCTCTAATATTGCTCGAGCTTTCTTTCGGAGGTGATCTTCAGTGGCCGGAGTCGGGGTTGGGGTTCTTACCATTCACTGGTCCATCCTTGTAAGCTCCTTGACCAGGGCTTTCTTGTTTTTGGTGCCGGCGATTCCTCCACGGCCCTCTAACATGTATCTCAGCGTGTCCCTCTTGTAGTTGGCATAGCTGGCCATTCTGCGTTTCTTCTGGGGTTGGAGAGCTTATCCTCACCGCTTGCCACCAGTGTGAAGGAACCGTTCCCTTCCGTCACGCACTAGTGGGCCACGCAGTGATAGTCCAGCAAGCAGGAACCAGGAAGACTTGTACAGGTAAGGCAAACACGAGGATGAAATATACTGGTATGCACGGCAGAGCAGATAAATAAAGAAACATGAAACAAGAGGGAGCGCTCAGGACCTCTGACAACAGGAAGGGGAATAAACCAAAATGGAAGAGCGAGGTTAGGAGGGCGTGATCAGGTTTTATACAAAACTCAGGATCTGGCACAGGAGTTAACCCTTTGATGGACGCAGACTAGGAGTACATGGAAATCCAGACTAGCCACAACAGGCTCCCAGGGCTGAGGCATGATAGGTGTGTGCTACTCTAACGGTCGATCCTGAGGCCTCGGAGACGGCGCAGGTGCAGAGCAGGGAGTCACACGGCTGCATGCCGTGCCTGGCTGTGATGTGGAGGACTCTCGGTCGCTGGCCGCGGTTCCTACCGTGCTGCCTGCGCTAGAGGCGCAGTTGCCTTATGGATGGCTGTGTTCCTATGGACTGGGACGCTGACCCTGGCTGTGTGGTGTTACCCTGACTGTGCTTGACGAGACCCGGGGGTTGCCGACCCGCCACGACCTTCGAGGGGTATCATGGCCTGGCGTGGGTGCCCACTCGTCCATCCTGTTAGACACGGGCTGTTTTGTTTTTCTTTTTCACCGCAGCCCACACATTTGGCCCACACTTTTCCTGCGATGACCCCCTCCTTTTTTCTTTTTGTTGCTGACTTTCGTCCCCCCATGGGCTGATTAGCCGACCCTGGTTCGGCCTCCAACCTCTTCCCTTTGGCGGCCTGGGCTGGCCTCCTCCGCGATGGGTCCCCGTGATCGGTGCTGTCGCCTTTCCCTGAGCCTGATCCCTTCCTCCTCCTAAATTTCCTGTGTGTGATGGGAACCCCTCTCTTCCGCCTGTCCTGACTCTCCAGACACCCCCTCATTGCGGTCAACCCGGCTACTGGGAGCGCCGTCCTCAGCGCCTCGAGCAGCTTGACCCGCCTGCTTCTGATTCTCTGCCCTGGAGCCGTTATGAATTTCCAGGGGGCCGCTCTGTGCCTTCTGATGTTGAGTGTAGTGTAGGTAGCGTAGCTGAATGAGACACCTGACAAGCTGTATGTTCAAACAGGATTCTCTCTCACTTTATGGAAGGTTTCACAGGGATATTTAAACAAAATACAGCAATGCACATTCAAACTTCCCGCCCACCCCAACATTTCTGATTGGTTGGTTCCAAGACCACTGCAGGCTACCTTCAGGTCCTCTTCAGGCTTCACTTAGGCCCCCTGGCTTTATGCAGATGAAGTCTTGACCCCACAGTGACCACACACAGTGATTTACATAACCCATTGTAAAGGGAATCAGATAGTGGGTGGGTGAGACAATGGTGACTCCCAACCTTTCAGACATGTAAACAGATAACAGATGAACAAAGAGAAAGCCCTTTTGCATTATCACAAGTTACTCAAACCCAGTGCTTTTTTTCTGCAAAAATAGGTGGGGGTACTCTCACGGCCAGGGAAAAACAGTGATTATTATGACTATTTTTCGTGTCCTAATAAATACTCCTTTATTAACCCTTTAAGGACAGGGGCAATTTTACAAGTCATTCTTACTTTGTGCAGTGCAGGCAGCAGATAATGTGGCGATTCAAGGAGCAATACCAGCCTTTTGGATGCAGGGCAAGGGGACAACGCCGGACTGCGACAAGAACACAGATGCAGACTTTTACACACATCAGCCTGTTTAAAGACAAATACATGCATTTACACACACAGCCATACATCCATACATTCACATACATAACTATATATCCCCTACACCCCGCGGGTATGTAGCACTAAAACTCACAGTAATGTGCAGTGTGTGTGAGCATATCATAATCCACAGCAATGAAACCCCCAAAAAGCAGTGTGTGTGAGCATATCAGAATCCACAGCAATGAAACCCCCAGAAAAGTGCAGTGTGTGTGAGCATATCAGAATCCACAGCAATGAAACCCCCAGAAAAGTGCAGTGTGTGTGAGCATATCAGAATCCACAGCAATGAAACCCCCAGGAATGAGGGTTATGATCACATATGGGGATAGGAATGAGGGTTAGCATTTAGGGTTAGATTGATGCCTGATGCTGATGGGACGTTCTCCACATTAAATAAAGAGCTGATAAACACAGATAATAGGAAACCTATGAGTGTCTATCTTTCTATCCAGATGCACCTGTAGATATATAAATTAAACACACCTGCATGCCCCTGGAAGAGGGGGTGTTTATTTCTGTTGTGAGTGGCACAGGGCAGCGCATTGGCCCATGCATCCCTGTAGCAGCCCTGGGATCCTTACTGGCCTTGGCCCCTGCAGGCGCAGAGCGGACCAAGTGGAGCAAGGAGAGCGCCGTAAAGAGGGCTGCCCCGCTGCTGGCCGCCGCGTACGGAGTGCGGCTCGTATACCCCATCCTGTGCAGGCAGCTGCGGGGCCACTGTCAAACACAAAGCCAGCAGCAACACGCCGGGGCCAGCATCACTCCCGCAGCTCGCCGGCCAACAATGCAGAATTCTACCTGCAAGCTCTGGAAGATCCTGTTCCCGAGGCTGGTGAGCTGGGGCTGCTCTCCTTGCACTCTGCACGGCACCTCTCTCCCCTCTGCACAGCATCTGCATGTGTGTTGAAGCGCTGGGAGGAAGTGACATAGGATCACTTCCTCCCAGCGCCGCAGCGCACAGTTGCAGGCTGCATGATGGGGAGGCAGCTGCGGACTGAGCGTCCCATAGATTACAGTGAGCGACAGGGCGGCCGCCCCCTGGATGCCTACCCTGCCCTCCCGGGGCAGACTCCGGGGGTTTGCTATGCGTTCTGTTTCCAAAGCTCTGTCTCATCCATTGCTTCTATTTCAGCCCAATGATGTCTGTTCCAGTATGGCTCTGTGGCGCTCTCGTTTTCGCGCTGATCTGGATGGATTGATCTGATGGGAGTGTTCTACGCCCGCTGACCTGTTGTTGGCAAGAAAGAGGGAGAAATGGCGGGAACGCGGTCCTCTACATAGGCTTACTGGAGCAATGGACTATACTGATGGGACAGGGGCGTTAGAAGATTCCATTGTTAGAGTATGTTTTTTCTTTAATGTCTGTTACGTTTTGACATTATTACTTGCTGCTGTTATTAAAGCAAGAAAAAAGAGACTGCAATACTCGCCTCTGAGTCCTTTATTAAAAGTCTAACTTATCTTCATAACTTAGCTAAATTCTATAATTCTACAATACATACAGGAGGCAGGTCAGTATTCCTGCCTGCAGATACAGGAGGACATGAGGGCGCTATTCCCGTGGGAATTTACAATCTAGCACATCCTGGGGCTTGAATGATAAATGAGACCTGCGGGCGTCGGGAGGCAATAAAGAGGGTGCTTTTTCCTCATTTTCTGGGTCACGTGACCATTGTAAGAAGTGGGTGTTTATCTCGAATGCCTGGCCCAAAGACAGGGAGCAAGTCTTAATGGCCAGCATGAGAATAAACACACCCACTTATGCCTCCTGCTGCACAGG
The DNA here is from genome assembly GCA_009667805.1 of Leptobrachium leishanense. Classification (NCBI taxonomy): domain Eukaryota; kingdom Metazoa; phylum Chordata; class Amphibia; order Anura; family Megophryidae; genus Leptobrachium; species Leptobrachium leishanense. The sequence goes on along the minus strand of RXON01004120.1, from coordinate 19,459 downwards.
GAGGTCTTTTATAGGAGTGATGACATCACTGAGCAGTTGTCACTCAATCTATAACATCACACTGTGCGTGTGCAAGCTGAGAACTTTCCCCAGGATACACACTTGGAGAAACTAAACGGCAGGAAAAAGCCAAAGATATGTCTGAAAGTGCAATTCTCAACAATCTTAGTCTGTCTTTGGGGTGTGAATAATACAACCCTCTTAACCCCTTAAGAACGCGTGGGTGTCACCCTTAAGGGGTGGCTTTCGCCATCAAGGTGTACAGGTACGCCTCACCGACAGGTGCCGTCACGTAGCCCAGATTGTGGCCCACCCCACAGCCAACACAAAGCGCACATCAATGGCTGCAGGGGGTGGCTTGAGTTCAGGCCGTCCCCTTGCAGCCAATGATGTGCGCCGCAAACCGGCGCACGCAGGCTGTGGGGAGAGGCAGAGAATGAAGTGGAATCAGGCTGGAAGATGGTCGCTATTATGAGCCAAGCGGCCATCTTGTTCAGAATATTGGTTCACTTGCAAATAACTAGAGTAGATTTTTGTAGACATTAGAGACGAAGCTTACATAGAATCTTAGGAATGTGGTTGATTAGGAGAACTAGCAATAAAAAGAGGAAGAATCCGGCCAGCGCTTGGCTCGGAAAGACAGGAAAGACGAATGGTTACTACAAGGTCACATAGACCCGCAGTAAAACAAAGAGAGCGTAGAAACCAGGCCGTGTTCTAATCTATGACAAACAAACACAGCCTTTAGGGAGGTGGGCACGGCCCAGGTCGAGTGAAGCAGCAAATCACAGACTGTCAGACTAACACGACATTTGCCAATTTATTATCAATGTATGGAATTTCTTTGTACTAACGAGGGGAGGTATTAACCCACGTGGGGTGGAATAAAGTGTCATCGGGAGGTGGGCTAATTGTGATGTACCTAATTACGTATTTTTGGGTATAAGACCTCTGGTCGGGGAGGAGACGGGGCTCACTCTTTGCGATTCAATCCTGTGTGAGCATTTGTGTGACGACACAATAAAGTTTGCCTTTCCTGAAGAGACTCGTGTTCAGACAATCCTTGCTTGTGTCCGGTCCGGCGCCGTATTGAGAGTGAACCTGATTGACTCTGGTAACATTTTTGGGGGCTCGATAGCCGGGATACGCGCCTTTGCCGGGCAAAGCAACGGCTGCTGAACACTGTAGCGGTTGACTGCAGGTGCGAGTGATCCCGTCGGTTGGGCATCCGTTGAAGGTGAGCTGACATCTGCAGGCGCCAAGCAGGATTTCCTGTTCAGTGGACCTCGTCTCGTCCCACCGGACTCCCCGCCCGGGAACCTGGGACACCACCGAGTCCGAGGAAACAGTGAGCAGCGCCGGCGATAGGTAAAGTGTCTTCTATGTTTGTATGTCTGAAGGAGATACCAGTATAAAGGGAAACGTCTGACTGATACGGATAAGGAGACCCGATGGCCACGGTCTCGTTGGTATACCTAGCCCGCCGCTGATAGCACGGACAATGCAAAAGAGCCAGAGTGGCTAGCGCATGTCTGGATTCAGGGGAATTGGATGCCAACCAAAGGGTAGTTCTGTAAGAGAGGGAGAAGGTAGCCACGTGGAGTTGCATAGTCATAGTCAGTATTTGTAAACAAAGCTTCGCCACGTGGATTGAAGGAAAGGAGGAGGGATTTCTGTGACTGGGTTTAGAGCCCTGAGTCAGTGCTAGTGTGTACGTCGTGTAGTGAAGAGGGCTTATTAAAGCCAGTGGTAGCTGCAGAGATAGTGGTGCCGGGTGGGTAGATTATCCATAGGCAAATTGGAATTGCAGACGGGAGTATAGTTATAGAACGGGGTGCACATAGTCATAAGCAGGCAAGAGTTAGAGTTCAATAAACAGGGTATAAGGAGCCAAAAGGAGGGACGGCGTGCCCTCGGCTAGTAGAAAGAGTTGAAGTGTTTATGTTTTGTTATGTGCTGAAAGTATCTGGTACAGTATGTGTTGTGAGTGAATTGATTCGAGTGCTGTGAGTGAACGCGCGCCTACTCGCCCCGCGAGGAAGCAAACATGAGAGTTGACTCCCGAAGTACGGTTCCGGCTCAGGAGACTGCAGTCGGCTACTGACGGAGGAAGCGCCCCAGACACGCAAGAATTGTTGGCTGAAGTATCAGACTGTAGATTCTAATTGTCATTGTTAAAAGTAATATCTGTGTTGTAAGAAGGTTACTGTTTTCAAGAGTAACAATGGGTAACGGGTCATCAAAGCCCAAGCAGGTAAAGAAGGGTGAGACGCCCCTAGAGTATATGGTGCGGAATTTTGAGGCGTTATATGCAACACATGACTATGGTGTAGAATTGACAAAGGAGAAGCTAAAATTAATGTGTACAATTGTATGGCCACTGATAGTCCCAGAATGGCCAGAACAGGGGTCGATGGACCCAGAGCTAGTACAGAAGGTGCATTCCCAAGTCACCAGGAAATGTGGACATCCTGAACAGTACCCATATATAGATATATGGAGGTATTGTATAAAAGATAAGAGTCATTTTATAATGATAGCGGGGAAAAATAAAAGGCAGGTACCCCAAAAATAATGAAGAAAGAGGGAGACCCGTGTTGGTAGAACAACCGGAAGAGAGTGATTCTTTGCCCCCAACCTATCCATCGAGTTATGGGGCAGCTAGAGAAGCTTTGAGTGCCGCGGCTGCGCGGGCGGAGAGGAGGGGGCAGGCAGCTGCTATTTCTCAGTCGGCTCCCTTGGCTCCGTCACGCGGGGTTGCGGAGGAAGAGCAAGGCGCAGCGGATGGAGGGGATGGAGAGGCTTCACCAGAAAAGATTGAGATGCCCGATGGGAGCGTATATAAATTAATATCCCATAGAGGAGGTGATAGTGAGAGGGAGGATGAGAGACAGGGAGCCACCACTCGCGCAGCGAACAATATACATAAACCCCGGGATCCATACCAACACGATCCCTACAAAAGTAAGATGCAAATGCCTTTGCGGGAGGTGCCAGGCCCTCCACTAGCCGATGGAGCACCGGGGCCGGTGCAATACACTTATGTCCCATTCACGACAACAGATATTTTTAACTGGAAAACACACACACCACTGTATTCTACAAATCCCGCAGCAGTGGCCAGTATGATAGAGTCAGTCATGCTCACACATAACCCCACATGGGCAGATTGTCAGCAATTAATGTTGACAATGTTTACTACTGAGGAAAGAGCCCGGATAAATAGTAGCGCGCAAAAGATTTTACTCGCTCAGGCTGTAGCAGACGCGAAGCCCCAGCCAGAAGCGTGGGCAGAGGAACATTACCCCAAATCAGATCCCAAGTGGCCGTACAACACCCTGGAAGGTATTGCCCATCTGCAGACGTACAGAACAGCGGTAATAAAGCGGGAGGGAAGAAACCCACAAACATGGGAAAGCTAGCGGATGTGGTACAAGAAATTAAAGAATCCCCAAGTGCGTTTTTGGAAAGGTTGTTGGACGCATACAGAATGTATAGTCCTATTGACCCTGAGGCAGCGGAAAACCAGAGGTTAATTAACTCTTCATTTGTTGGTCAATCACAGAGGGATATACGGAACAAAATACAGAGATTAGATGGGTTTTTGGGGAAAGGTATTAGCCAATTAGTTGAGATCGCCAATAAGGTGTATCATAACCGGGATCTAGAGCAAATAAAGAAACAGAAAGGATATTCTGGTGTGGTCGGATATATGGGGAATGGTGGAGGACGAGGTGGCCCAGATAGAGGGAGTGCAAGGGGTAGGGGGGCTAGAGGAAGAGGTAGGGGAGCCCCTAGGGAACCCCTAGGATCCAATCAGTGCGCCTGGTGCCGGGGTGAAGGTCACTGGAGAAACGACTGTCCTGCATTTTTGGCTAAATTTGGGGGACAAAGGGAACATGGGGAAGCGAGAGGTCAAGCCTCTAACGGCCAGGTAACAGACGGCAGGTATGAGAGAAATTGGGGGCCGGAGCAGGGTTTGTGGGATTAGCGGGAATCATTTGAAGGGCAGGATGCATATTGACAAGGACCTGGGCCCATCCCGCTCAGTAACCACGAGCCCACGGTCACTATGAGAGTGGGAAATAAAGATGAAATTTTTATGGTTGATACCGGTGACGAATTCTCTGTTGTAACAAAGCAAATTGCACCCCCAATGGGAAATGAAGTTGATATTATGGGAGCAATGGGAGTGTCTGCTAAATATCCCTTTCTTGCTTCTCAAAAATGTAGTGTGGGTGGGCATAATGTTGAACATGAATTTTTGTATATGCCCGAATGTCCCATCCAGCTCCTAGGGCGGGATATCCTTTGCAAATTGCAAGCCCAAATTACGTTTCTTCCCGGGGGCCACGCTCAATTAGACCTGCCTGAGAGTGGCAGCTCTGCTCGGCAGCATAACCCAGCCAGCCAGCACCCCCAGTCTGTGAAAATCTCGGTGATTAAGCCACGAGAGGAGGAATGGCGCACAGCACCTACTCTACCGGCCGCGCCGGACCCGCACGCACTACTTCTTCAAATCCCTGGGGTATGGGCGGAAGAAAACCCGCCCAGACTCGCTGTAAATATACCCCCAGTATACATTGAATTAAGACCCGGTGCAACGCCTGTGGCTCTAAGACAATATCATATTCCACAAAAAGCTAAGCAGAATATCCAGACACATTTACAGAGACTTAAAGATCACGGCATATTAAAATTTTGCGTGTCACCATGGAACACACCCCTTCTGCCAGTACTGAAAGAGGGCACACAAGAGTACCGTCCTGTTCAAGATTTATGGGCTGTCAACGAGGCCACAGTAACACTACACCCTGTGGTTCCCAACCCATATAATTTGCTGGCATTAATTCCCGGAGATACAAAATATTACACAGTGCTTGATTTAAAAGACGCTTTCTTTTGCATCCGTCTGGCTCCTGCAAGCCAGCCCCTTTTTGCATTCCAGTGGGAAGAGTCCACCACGGGGGCGCGCCATCAAATGACGTGGACACGCCTCCTCAAGGTTTCAAAAACTCGCCCACAATTTTTGGGTGCGCGCTCAGCCAAGATCTCCTCGCCTTCAACGCTCAGCCAGACAAAGTTGTGTTACTCCAATATGTCGATGATTTATTACTGGCTTCCCTACAGAAAAAGACTGTTTATCTGCCACAAAAGCCTTGCTACATCTGCTATGCCAAGCAGGTTACAGAGTTTCCAGAAAGAAGCACAAATATGCAAACAAAGTGTAAAGTACCTGGGTTTCGAGTTAACAGGTACCAAACGAGCATTGGGGGCTGAAAGAAAAGAAGCAGTATGCCGAATACCCCAGCCAAAGACCAGAAGACAAGTCCGTGAGTTTCTGGGAGCTGCAGGCTTCTGCCGCCTGTGGATCCCCAACTTCGCAGATATTGCCAAGCCTCTTCATCAGGCCACAAGGGGGGAGAACAACCCCTTTCACTGGGAGAAGAGCAAACAGCAACGTTCCTGAAATTAAAAACTCTGCTAATGGAGGCTCCTGCACTTGGACTGCCAGATCACAGCAAGCCCTTCCAGCTGTACGTGCATGAACACAACCAAACAGCAACAGGAGTATTGATCCAGAGTTTCGGCTCCTGGCTAAGGCCTGTGGCCTATCTCTCCAAGCAACTCGACCCTGTGGCCTTGGCCCTACCCCCATGCCTGAAAGCAGTGGCAGCCACCGCAATGCTGATAGCAGAAGCAGACAAGCTGACCCTTGGACAGGTTCTTCATGTCAAGGTGCCCCATGCTGTCAAGGCCCTGCTGGATGTGAAAGGAAGCTACTGGTTCAGTAACAGCCGGATGACGAAGTAAAAGCCATGATGTGTGAAAACCCACGGGTTCATTTGGACCTCATCGCTACCCTGAACCCTGCTACTTTACTGCCTGACTGCGAAGAGGATCCAGATCATGAATGCCTCCAAGTCATGGAAGAAGTGTTCAGTAGCAGGCCAGATCTGAAAGACGTACCCCTAGACAAGTACGATCTACAGCTATTTACTGATGGTAGCAGTTACATGGATGATGGGAAGAAAGTCTCCGGCTATGCAGTAGTCTCAGCAGAAGAAATTATCGAAGCAAAGCCACTGCCAGGCCACACATCTGCACAATTGGCTGAAATAACGGCCCTAACCAGGGCTCTAGAAATCTCAGAAGGCAAGAGAGTAAATATCTACACTGATTCCAAGTATGCCTTCATGACAGTCCATGCACATGGTGCACTCTACAAAGAAAGAGGCCTACTTACGTCTTCAGGACAACAAATCAAGTATGCAGCTGAAATCGCGGCCCTCCTAGAAGCTGTATGGAAACCAAGCGCCGTTAGCATCATGCACTGCCGAGGCCATCAAAAGGGCCATGATGAAATCCCGAAAGGCAACAGACGTGCTGACCAAGCTGCAAAAGCAGCTGCGAAACCAATACTAACTGAACAAGCCAAGGTTCTACTCTGCAAGCAAGAGCCCCAATCTCCCATGCCAAACTACGAATTCTATATGAATTGGAAGAAATTTGAACCCAAAGGCGAATTCATTGAAACAATACTGCACAAATGGCAAGATGATTTCGACCTACTAGAACTCAATCATGATTACATCCAATGGCTATTTCCTACCCGATGTCAAGGCCGAAATTTCTATTCCACTCCTCTGAATCCTCAAGAGACACGTCTAATGATTAACACCTCAGAAATTCAGCAAAGGCTACGCAAAGCATACAAAATGATGCTGAAGTTCTTCGGCGTAAAAATAATGGGGGAGTGTGGAGAAGACACAAAAGTAACCGAAGTTGAACGAGCAGAAAATTTCGCCTCACGTTTTGAAAATCTGACAATCAACACTCATAATAATCTGCGGATTACACGAATACTGCAAAGTTTGGGAGAATTGGGAGCAGAAGAATACCAAGCCCCGTTGGTAAGGTTCTTCCTCAAGGAGATCCTTATCAAGAACAGACTGCCAAGAATGAAGAAAAGTGCAATGGACTTTTTCATACCAGCAGTAAGAGATACACAAGACAGACAAGATCTACTGTTTTTCGCATGGCGCTATTATTTTCCAAAGGAGGAATTTGTCTGGGGAAACCATGGAGAACTGGCACGATACAAAGTGAAACCAGTGGTGGCTGCACTCCTGCCGGCGCCACTGAGCGAATGGACACCTGTGTACTCAGAAAAAGAAAAGAAATGGCTGTCAGAAGAACCAGGTGAACATGGAGAAGATGGATGGTTCCAGTTGAAGAATGGACAGATAGTCCTCCCCGCAACATTGGCTCCTGAAATTGTAAGAACATTCCATGCAAGCACCCATGGAGGAAGAGAAATGATGGAACAACAATTGGAGCCACATTTCTATATACCAGGATTATCAGCAATATGTAAGGCAATAGCCCAACAGTGCGTGACATGCGCTAAAAACAACCCAAGAACAGGCCCATCTCAACCTCCAGGGATGCAGCCGATCGGGCTGTCCCCAATGGCATCGCTACAAATAGACTTTACAGTGCTACCACCCAGCAAAGGATATAAATATCTACTGGTAATGGTGTGCACCCTGACAGGATGGGTGGAAGCTTTCCCAACAAGAACTGAAAAGACTGCGGAAGTGGTGAAGAGTCTGATGAAGGAAATAATACCACGCTATGGACTTCCTCTCGAAATAGGGTCAGACAATGGCCCTGCATTTATACAGAACTGTTTGCAACAGCTTGCTCGCCTGTTGGGCATCACCTGGAAGCTACATACTGCCTACAGGCCCGAAAGCTCGGGAAAAGTCGAGAGAATGAACCGTACCCGAAAGACTCTGATGTCCAAATTGTGCCAAGAGACGTCGCTAGGCTGGTTGGATGTGCTGCCGATAGTCCTTTTGCACAATAGGTGCAGACCAACCCCCCAATTGAAGCTAAGTCCGTACGAACTTATGTTCGGGCGGCCTACCCCTCTGATTAATGGACTAAGGGGGGACCTTCGGGCATTGGGAGAAACTAAACTAAATGATCAGGTTGTCTTGTTGGGGAAATCAATGCAGAAATTGAATACTTGGGTGGGAGATAACATACCTCATTTTCCATATCCCCACTGCATAAGCACTGTCCAGGTGATTCAGTATGGGTAAAAGAGTGGAAAAATGATCCACTGGGTCCAAAGTGGAGAGGTCCTTACCTTGTCCTGTTATCAACCCCTACAGCAGTAAAGGTTGCCGAGGTGGTCCCGTGGATACATCACTCCAGAGTAAAAGCAGCTGCAGCCAGTCCTGAACCAGCATGGAAGGTCATCACCAACGAGACCAATCCGCTGAGGCTGAAGCTGACAAAGACCACAGCTCTGAGCACCTAAATGATCCAAACCCAGACAACCAAGAGGTTCCACAAGTGGGTGTTTTGATGGGCACAGGTCCTGACCACCCACCAACGGGGGATACCCAAAGGGTGTTTTTTTAAGGGCTCGGCCCCCACCCTTGATCATCCGGAAGTGGTTCTTACTTTTGCAATTCCGGTGGGGAGGGATTGGGTCTATGTGACCGCAAAAAGAATTGCCCAAGGGATTTTGACACTCGGGGCATTTGTGATACTGATCTTGTATCTTGCTAATCTGATTTATGGACTCTCACGTGGAGCATGCCCCAATTGTCCAAGTACCGCTGGGAAAGTGGATATTTCCCATATCTGGAATGGTACGCACCCGGTGATGGAAAACCGTACCATGTGGAGACAGAAACGAGCAGGCAAATTTTCTATATATACAATGTAGAAAGCTCACGAGTGAACAGGAGGCAGTGATTGCGGGAGTGACTGATGGAAAGCAAGGTATTCTGGATACAACAAGACGAATGAGACGACTGATGATAGAAGTAGCGAAGGGAACACTACATTTGTCTCCATTCATGTTAGAAGGGGGGTACCAGGTGTGTTGTGGGAAAGTATGTTACACATGGGTACCACCAACAATAACAGGAATGTGTTATTTGGCCAAGTTGGTCCCAATCCAGAGAGTAAGGGGAGAAGACACTAATACAGACACAGAACTCCACCCTAGGTACCCACTGACGTTCGAAAGACCAAAAAGAGAGCTGTTTGGAAAGATGGATCGAATATGGTCATGGTTGCCAGCATGGACTGGATGGGGACGAGAGATGATGGTGAGACTGAATAGTTATGTCAATTTGATGGCTGAAATTCTGAATAAGACTAGTATGGATATCCAGCTGCTGAATCTGGAGATGCGTGAGATACGAAAATTGCAGATGATACATGATATGGCGCTCAAGCAAATCAGTGCGGCTCTGAATGGACTGTGTGAAATGACAATGCATTATGAATGTTGCACCTTCATTAGGAATGCCTCACATGAAGTCCCAGACTATTACCAGGTAATTCAAGACCACCAAGAGAAGGTAGCACAGTTGCAGGGCGCAGCAAGAAGAATCGCTGTTGAGGGCTGGAATCCACTCCGTGGGTTCGGAGCAGTCGGAGAATGGTTCGGATCCATCTTGAAATTTATTTCACAGATTGGATCCATGATACTTATGATAGTGGTGGTCTTGATCATAGGGATACTGATATACCGCATAGGGCTATGCCTATGGCCACTGTGCAAGGCAGCACTGACGCCCACACAAACACAAAAGATACCACTGATAATTCCACATGATATGTTCCCAACGGGAGTGGGTCCCCAAAGGTATGAGGAGTTTCAGAATAGCGGGGTGTGATGGCTACAAGCATCAGGAAAAGAACCTGAGGCTTGAGCCAAGGGGGGAATGAAGTGGAATCAGGCTGGAAGATGGTCGCTATTATGAGCCAAGCGGCCATCTTGTTCAGAATATTGGTTCACTTGCAAATAACTAGAGTAGATTTTTGTAGACATTAGAGACGAAGCTTACATAGAATCTTAGGAATGTGGTTGATTAGGAGAACTAGCAATAAAAAGAGGAAGAATCCGGCCAGCGCTTGGCACGGAAAGACAGGAAAGACAAATGGTTACTACAAGGTCACATAGACCCGCAGTAAAACAAAGAGAGCGTAGAAACCAGGCCGTGTTCTAATCTATGACAAACAAACACAGCCTTTAGGGAGGTGGGCACGGCCCAGGTCGAGTGAAGCAGCAAATCACAGACTGTCAGACTAACACGACATTTGCCAATTTATTATCAATGTCTTTGTACTAACGAGGGGAGGAATTAACCCATGTGGGGTGGAATAAAGTGTCATCGGGAGGTGGGCTAATTGGGATGTACCTAATTACGTATTTTTGGGTATAAGACCCCTGGTCGGGGGGGAGACGGGGCTCACTCTTTGCGATTCAATCCTGTGTGAGCATTTGTGTGACGACACAATAACGTTTGCCTTTCCTGAAGAGACTCGTGTTCAGACAATCCTTGCTTGTGTCCGGTCCGGCGCCGTATTGAGAGTGAACCTGATTGACTCCGGTAACAAGACGGCCCCATCAAAGACAGCAGGGCGTACATTTACGGCCTTCATCTTCAAAGCCCTCCTGCCACCAGGACGGCATTGAACGAATCAAATTTCCCCACCCTGCAGTGAATTCAGCATTCACCACAGGGTCCCCGGAGTGTGGGGAAAGCCACCGCAGGGAAAAAAAAGGCCACAGAACCACCAAAATTATTGAATCCGATAATTTTGGCGGTTCTGCGGCACCTTCTTTTTTTAAAAACCACTCTGAAAATAACGGATCCAATGATCCGCTGAACCCGAAATGGAAAAGCTGACGAGCCGCCGGACACAGCTCCAACCAGCCACAGAAAAAAGTCGACAAGCCGCCAGACAGGAAAAAAGTAATAAAATAAAACGATTGAAAGTAGGGATGCACAGATACCACTTTTTTAAGACTGATACCGAGTACCAATACTTTTATTTTATGTCATGTGACCACTTTCCAATAAGAACAGACCTCATATAAAAATGCCCCCAGCTCACATGTATATACCCCCACAGACATATATATATATATACAGAATTCCCCCAGCTCACATGTAGTAGCTTGCCCCCAGCTCTCATGGATATGCCCCCAGCTCTCATGGATATTGCCCCAGCTCTCATGGATATTGCCCCAGCTCATATGGAAATGCCACAGCTCATATGGATATTGCCCCAGCTCCTATGGATATGCCCCAGCTCTCATGGATATGCCCCAGCTCTCATGGATATTGCCCCATCTCATATGGATATTGCTCCATCTCATATGGATATTGCCCCAGCTCATATGGATATGCCCAAGCTCATATGGAAATGCCCCAGCTCATATGGATATTGTCCCAGCTCATATGGAAATGCCCCAGCTCATATGGAAATGCCCCAGCTCATATGGATATTGCCCCAGCTCATATGGATATGCCCCAGCTCACATGGATATGCCCCCAGCGCTCACCTATACGCTGGGGAAGCTGGCCGCGTGCATGTAAAGCACGCGGCCAGCGTTCCCCTCCAGCGGCAGCGATACTCACCATCCGGAGGTCCGTTCACGCGGCCTCCAGGCGCCTATGTGACGCTGCCTCTGGCCGAGAGGCAGCGTCACAGAAGCGTCCGGAGGCCACGTGAACACGTCACAGCAGCGCGACCGGACCTCCGGATGGTGAGTATCGCTGCCGCCGGAGGGAAACGCTGGCCACGTGCTTTTCATGCACGCGGCCAGCTTCCCCAGCCCCGCGGATACCGGTATCGGGGGGGTGTATCGGGCCATTTATCAGTCCAAGTACTCGTACAAACGGCGGTGCATCCCTAATTGAAAGTGTTAAAATTGAAACGCTGTTTGCAAAAAAACTACTTAACGAAAATGCCTGGAATTTACATATAAGATCCAATGAATGATAACAAAAAGGTCTGTTACAGAAAAAGGAAAAATTTTAAAAAAACCTTAAAACAATTTGATGAAAAAATCCCCAAAAATGCCTAAAAGATCTTAAAAAAAATAAAATAATAAATGGTTTATTAGATATTGGATTAAAACTGAATATTTTTTACATTGAAGCCTATGGGATTCGCCTGAATAAACCTGCCAAATGAAACCACCGAACAGCAGGGCATTTCACTGACATTTCTCTGCTGTTCGGTGTCTGTGAATAGATTAACCATTGCTTCTCTATGGGGGATTTCACTGCCTTCGAACAGCGCCGTACTTGCTGGCAATTCGCCAAAATTTGGCGAACTGCCTGCTCTCTGAATAGCCGAATGGCCCCGAAATTCACTGTTCGGTGCCATTTCGGGCACTGAATGGCTCTTTGTGAATAATTGTGGATTATTCCAGCCTTTGGTGTTAGAATAATCTTAATTTTAATAAAGACAGGAGGCGAATAGTTTGCATTCTCTTTTCTTTACTAATCAACAGCAGCGAAGGGAGTTTTACCTAGCAACAGTAAAAAACCAATGGACAAACAATATTACAACAAGAGTGCAGTAAACCCCTCCCACAGCCTCTTTTCTTGCGTGCGGGCCGAGCAGGAAGGTCCATGAAAACAGATAATCCAGAAACTTGAAGACGAAGAAGCCGAAGAACAGGAAGCCAACAGGCCAACGGAGGAAGAACTGGAGCGTCCAGCGGAGCAGTCGATTCCAATCAAACTAAGAAGAAGACAGAGGACACTTGAAAGTATCGTGTAATGGAACGTGGCAACCATCAAGCAACAAGCTGGGTGGAGTAGAGGTAATGTCACTGCTCTGCATGGAGAGAGCCTGTGGAGTCACGGGTTCAATCCCAGTGAGCAACCTCTCCAGTAAGTGTCTTTGGCAAGACACCTAACGGTACATACTCGCCACCCAGGACATACTTGAAAACGAGAGAAATCTCAATGTATCTTTCCTGGTAAAATCCTTTCTCAAAAAAACAAGCTCACTAGCGAAAGCTAACAATAGTGGCATGGTTGGAAACCAGCCTTATACTAGACTAAACATACGTGGAACAGCCAATCCTACTAAGGGAAGGAAAACCGTTAGAGAAAAAATGGACACAGAGTCGAGTAATAAATGTGTTTTTTTTTTTTTTATTGAGTACAGTATAAAATCCGGTATAATGGGAACCCGGGCATGGGTGGGAGGGAAAAATATTCGCCTCCTGTCTTTATTAAAATTAAGATTATTCTAACACCAAAGGCTGGAATAATCCACAATTTTACATCTAGGCAGGAGGCTTCATATTTTGCAGTTTTAAAGCTGCACTAGAGCCCCCGATGCATGGGAACGAGGATGGAAATAGAAGGTATGGAAGGTAACCGCCCTGGACCAATCAGCAGCAGCTAGTATATCAGACCGAGAACCCCCGGCGTCCGCAACAGACGAAGCCACCGCGCCCCGCACGGAGTGAGCGCCAAAATGAGGAGCAATGCCCGCTAAGGAGAGCAGCCAGCGAACCCATCTAGAGAGAGTAGGGGCAGAGACAGGCTTGTAAGGAGAGACATAAGAGACCAGAAGCTGGCCAGTTAGAGAAGAGCGCAAAGGACGCAAACGAGAGAGGTAAGTAGTAACACAACGAGCAACACATAATAGAGGGTCGGAAGGAAAGTAAGGGTAGAAGACCTCACGAGATAGAGTTTTAGTACGTCTGGTGAGTGTAAAGACGACACCCTCAGGGGAGAAAGCCACAGCGTGCGCATCGAAGGCCCTGACATCGGAGACGCGTCAAAAGGACATCAAACATAAAAGGACAGTTAACTTGGCCGAGAGCTGACGGAGGGACAGTGAATCATTGTCGGGCCAGCGACGCAGGAATTCGAGCATCAGCGCAACATCCCAGAAATTAACATATTTAGGGGCCGGCGGGCGGGCGAGCGAGTCGAATGCCTCGGAGGAGACGACACACGGAAGGGTCCCGACCCACAGGAACGCCACCCAGGGGAACAGGAGCCGCCGAAATGGCCAAGCGGAACAAATTAACTGTGTGTATGATTTCCCAGTTGTGGAAAGGTCTGCCAGAAAATTGAGGATTAACGGTAGAGGGGCTGTAGGGGGATCAGCCTGTTGTTGCACACACCAATGACACCAAGATCTCCGAGCGTGACAGTAGCTCTTTCGTGTGCCAGGAGCCCAGGATTCCCACAGTAGGGATCGAGCTGCATCTGATAGTCCTGGCAGCATGCAGAGTCCCCTGAAATCGTCCACGCCACCAGGGGAAGTCTGTCCTCCAAAATCAATGGGTGTGGCCTGCCCTGAGGGTCCAGCAGAATGGATTGAAAGGACGGGAGCAGGAGCGGGTGGAGGCAGGAGAGTTCCAGCGTCAGTGGAAACCAGGGCTGAGCGTACCACAAGGGCGTGATCAGAAGAATCTGAATCCTCCGTCTGCGAACTTCCTGGAGCGTCCGCGTGATCATCGGGAAGGGTGGAAAGGCGTAGGCTCCTAACGGCGGCCATGGTTGGAGGAAGGCGTCCACTGCAGTCGCCTGCGGGTCCGGGAGCCAGCTGAAGTAGGCTAGCGTCTGATGGTTCAAGCGGGAGGCGAAGAGATCGAGATGAAAAGGTCCCCTCAGAGTCGCCAGTTGCTGGAACGTTGCAACATCCAATTTCCAGTCGCTGGAGTCCCTTCAATATCTGGAAAACCAATCCATCACACAGTTGGAGGAACCGGGCAGGTATTCCGCCGTGAGGGAGATGTTCTGTTCCAGGCAGTAGTTGAAGAGGGAGAGCGTGAGGTCCGACAGGAGCTTGGAGCGGGAGCCCCCCAGTCGGTTCACGTATTGGACTGCGGAGATGTTGTCCATCCGGAGGAAGAGGGAGCAGTCCCTGAGGTCTGGGTAAAGCTGCGGACAGCGAACGAGCCGGCGATGAGCTCTAAGCAGTTGATGTGTAGCTGCCTTTCCTCGGTGGTCCATGCTCCGCCTGTGGAGGCGGCCCCGCATGTCGCACCCCAGCCCGATTGGCTGGCGTCTGATTCCAGTACGAAATCTGGTAGAGAGCCAAAGATGGCGCGTCCATTCCAGGCCTCCATATGGCGCAACCACCATAGGATTTCCACTGGAACCTCTGGGGTGATGGAAACCAGTTGGTCGTAGGAGGGACTGAGGCGGAGGTATGTGGTCTTCAGACGTTGCATCGCCCGATAATGCAGCGGGCCGGGGAAAATGGCCTGGATGGTGGAGGACAGTAGGCCTACCACTCTCGCTAGGACTCGGAGGCAGACGGAGTCCGCAGCGAGGACGCCACGTAGCGTTTTCTTGATGGCTCGAAGCTTGTGCGGAGGAAGACGCAGCTGGCAAGACGTTGAATCTATGTCGAACCCTAAAAAGGTGATGGTTTGGACCGGGCACAACACCGATTTGTCTCTGTTGATGATGAAGCCCAGGTCTTGTAGGAGCGTAACCACAAGGGTTGTGTAACGGGAGGATTGGACGGGGTCCTGTGCCAATATCAGGATATCGTCCAGATATATGATCGTTCTGATGCCCTGGGCTCGGATAAAGGCCATGACCGGTTTGAGGAGCTTCGTAAAGCACCATGGTGCGGAGCTGAGACCGAACGGTAGGCAGGTGATTTGCCAGATGTCTTGGTGCCAGTGGAACTGCAGATACGGACGATGGGTGGGATGGACCGGGACCGTGAGGTAGGCGTCTGTGAGGTCCAATCTTGTGAACCAGTCGCCATCCCGGAGGAGGTCTCTGAGGAGGTGTATACCCTCCATTTTGAAATGGCGATAGGACACAAAGGAGTTGAGGGCTTTTAGATTTATAACTGGCCGGAGATCCCCGGATTTTTTGTGTACCAGGAATACCGTGCTGACGAAGCGTGGGGGATCCAGCGCGGGAACGATGGCACCTTTTAACTGCAGGGAACAAAGTTCTCTGTCTATCAGCGTTGCCTCTTGGGAGGAGTAACGGGCCGGATGCGGGGAAGCAGACTGGACGGGGATCCGGGAGAAGTCTATTAAAAAAACCTGCCACTGTTCGCAGTACCCACGAGTCGGATGTGAGTTCGCGCCATTTGTGAAGGAAATAATGTAATCGACCCGCAATCGGGATGTGTGGAAGCGGGAAGCAGTGGTACTTACCAGCGGAGTAGCGGCGTCTGGGTCTGCCGAAGCCGCGACCAATGGGAACTCCACGTGCCAGGATCGGGCTTGGTCTATATTGCACGTCCGTGCTTTGGTTTGACGGGAGACGAGGTCTGTAGGAAGCGTTGTTGTAGCGGCTGGCGACCCGACCTCTTGGTGCACCAGCCCTGGAGGAAAAACGCGTCTGGGGGTGGAAAACCCTTTTCATATTTGACTGAACCTTTTGCAGGTTCGTGAAAACGTTAACCTTCCGGTTTAGTTCTCTCAAAAAAAGGTTGCCAAACAGTAAGCCTTTAGCTGCAGGACCCAATTCTTGGGTGGACATGCTAGTGAGTTTTGCATCCAGTCGAAAAAGTGCCGCCTTTCGGCGCTCTGACGAGATGCCGACGTTGGCATTGCCTAACAAACAGAGGGCACGCTGCGCCCATTCGCGGACCAACGCTGGGTCGAGCAGGCTGTTATTGGTTAGTGCTTCGTCTGCCATAACGAAGATAAGGGAAAGGGGACCGGAGACGTCCAGGAGCTTATCCTGGGCGACACGGAGACCCTGCTCTAAGCCTCTACGAGGGTCCCTGCCAGCCTTACCCATGAAGGTGACGAAGTCCTCGTCAAATTCAGGGGTAAGAGACACCTTGTCTGGTAACGTCGGGCGAGGGCATTCGTCCCGCAAGCGCGCCCTGTCAGCCTTATCTAGGGGGCAGCGCAGCCAGAAACGTAAAAACTCCGCTATGTGGTCCGGCAGTAGCCAAGCGGAAGACCTAGGGTGTGTGGTGCTGCACGGGTCAAAGAAGGGTAAACCTCGAGCGTCGAGGATCTGCAAAGGGGTATCCGCGGACGCCTGGGAGCGTGGAGGCGCTGGCGTGGTTGAAAGGGGCACAATCGCCATAGCTTCAGAACGGGGCTCACCCGTTGAGTGTGGAGCAGCCGGCAGGTCACCGGTGGACTCTACTTCCTCCTCTTCAGGATAGTCAGCCTGGTGGTCCTCCAGGTCATAAATTGCCTCACCCTTGGGGTCAGAAACGCGGGGAGATTTTTTAGCTGGCCCTTTACCTTTGCCAGCAGACTCTGACCGGCCTTTCCAGGGTCTTTTACGCGTTGGTTCAGCAGACTCAGATTGGTCCGAGTGTGAACCTTCGGAACGCGCCGGCGACTGGGCCCTTGAGAGAACCGGGGGTTCTTGCTGGGGGGGCGCGGGGTTTAGAGCCGCTAGCGCTATGGGGAGCGTGTCAGAAATGGCAGCCAGAAGCCAAGCCTTCAGTTCCTCTTCGTTGGAGGGAAACTGTGAAGGATCCATCTATAAAAAACGGGGCTCACCCGTTGGAAAAATATATATATAAATGCTAGTGAAAGGCGGCAATTAGCGGGGCTCACCCGCTGCTAATTCCGGCGGGATTGAAGCCCGCGCTTATTAGAGAGGAAAAAAACCTTTTTACGGGGCTCACCCGAGGTATAACCTGTGAGAGTGGGGTCCTTGCAGCCAAGACCGGATGATTTAGGAGGTCAAAACGAGTTGTTAAATTAGACTGGGAGCATCCACCTGCCGTCAGGATCGGGGCACGAGCGAATCGCTTAATGGCGGCAACTTAGAGTATTCAAAATTGAAATGGCCGCCACGCACGCGCGGACGAAGCCGCGCCGTTCTGAGGAGAGGGGATAAAAAAAACGCGCACGCGCGGGAAGGCAGCGAGCGCCGCGAGAAAAACGGCAATAATAAAATAAATCCGAACGGAAAGAATCGGAAAAAATAAGAAAAGCAGGCGCTGCAAAAAGGCACCCGACAGCCAGAGGGCAAAATCTCCTCTTGGTCCGCCGGGAGGCAAGAGGGAAAAACAACGCCAAGCGCAAACCTGCAGGCGGGAAAGTGCCCACGCAGCAGGGAAAAAACCTGTAAAGAAAGCAGATAACGTCTACAACACAGTATAATTAAATAAATGAAATAAATAGATGAAGTGAATCCTGGCGTCCAGGAGCTGTTTTTAAAACGACTCACCTGGAGGCCAGCAGCGAAGAAAAGAGGCCGTGGGAGGGGTTTACTGCACTCTTTGTCCATTGGTTTTTTACTGTTGCTAGGTAAAACTCCCTTCGCTGCTGTTGAATAGTAAAGAAAAGAGAATGCAAAACATGAAGCCTCCTGCCTTGATGTAAAATCACGATGCTGTCAACACACCCGCTGTCATTCTTTGTGGAGTGCAGGCAGCAGATATTGTGGAGATTCTAGGAGCAATACCATCCTTTTGGGTGCTGGGCTAGGGGGGGGGGCAACGCCGGACTGCAACAAGGACACAGGCACAGAATTTTACGGACATCAGCCTGTTTAAAGACATATACATGCATTACACACACAGCGATACGTTCACATACATAAAAATATATCCCCTACACCCCAGGGATGTGTAGCAATAAAACTCACAGTAATGTGCGGTGTGTATGAGCATAACACAGAGATCCAAAGCAATAAAACTCACAGCAATGTGTGGTATGTATGAGCGTATACAGAATCCACAGCAAAAAAACTCACACTCATACACTGCACATTAATGTAGGTTTTATTGCTGTGGAGCTCTGTGATACAGTAATGTGTGGTTTGTATGAATGTGAGTTTTATTGCGGTGGAGCTCTGTGATACAGTAAAGTGCATTGTGTATCAGGGGCGGATCCAGGGGGGGCAACGGGGCAAATGCCCCCTCCAAGAAAATATTGCCGGTGGCCGCGTTACTATCCACCTACAAGGGGCCGCCGGCATAAAGCTCTGCCGCTCACTGCCTGGGATCTCGCGAGATCGCGGCTGGATGGTGGATAGATCCCACCCAGGCAGCGAGCGGCAGAGCTTTATGCCGGCGTCTGCTCAAAGAGGAAAAGCACGCGGCCGCCGGCAATGACTTGGAGACGGCAGAGGAGGTGAGCTGGGGACAATATATCCATGAGCTAGGGCAATATATTTATCCAAAAATCTATAAAGAGACTCTTTACTGCAGAATTTTATAATGAACGGTTTATTAGATATTGAATTAAAACCAGAATATTTTTAACATTGAAGCCAATGGCATTCGCCTGAATAAACCTGCCGAATTAAACCAAGGAATGGCAGGGCATTTCAGGAACCTTTCACTGCTGGTTTGTGTTCTCTGAATAGCTGAAGCAGTGCTTTTTTTATGGGGATTCACTGCCCTCAAACAGGCACCAAATAGGCACCGTATGTGCAGGCAATTCGCCAGGATTTGGCAAATTGCCTGCTCTCTGGATAGCCAAATGGCCAAGAAAGGTAACCGAACGCTGAAAATCAGCATTCGGTTACCTTTCTCCAGCAATTCGGATCTCTTTGAATTAGTTTATTGCTGCGGCATTGTTAACCTTATAAGGGGAAGAAACAATGCCGCTGCTTTTAGAAGAAAATAAAAAGGATTTTTTAAAATGTATTTATTATTTATTTGCACAACGACAAGACAAAGATAGTCATGTGATATATCATTG
>RXON01004119.1:0-77722 GCA_009667805.1 Leptobrachium leishanense | reverse complement strand
TGGATGTTGGCAGTGGCGTAGCGTGGGGGGGGGCAGGGGGGCCGTGGCCCTGGGCGCAGTTTTGTTAGGGGCGCATAATTCCTTTTGAAATTATGCGCCCCTAAAACTTGTGGCCCGACTGACCCGCCGAGCCCTCGGGCGCCGCCCAAGGGCCCGCGGGTTGAGGGGACCCAGATGCCGGGCAGCGGGAGTGCCTGCCCGGTCCTAAACAGTGAGTCCATCCTGTTGAAGGGGAGGCGGCTGCGTGCAGGCGCAGGTCACGTGGTCCGTCTAATCAGGTGGTACTGAGTCTCTGTACCACCTGACTGGCCGGACCGCGTGACCTGCGCACGCACGCAGCCGCCTCCCCTTCAACAGGACGGACTCGCACGCTGTTCAGGACCGGGCAGGCACTCCCGCTGCCCGGCATCTGGGCCCCCTCAACCCCTGCTGGATCCGGAGCTGGGGCAATATCCAGGTGAGAGCTGGGGCATATCCATGAGCTGGGGCAAATCCATGAGCTGGGGCAAATCCATGTGCTGGGGCAAATCCATGAGCTGGGGCAAATCCATGTGCTGGGGCATATCCATGTGCTGGGGCAAATTCATGTGCTGGGGCAAATCCATGTGCTGGGGCATATCCATGAGCTGCTGGGGCAAATCCATGTGCTGGGGCATATCCATGAGCTGCTGGGGCAAATCCATGTGCTGGGGCAAATCCATGTGCTGGGGCGATATCCCATGAGCTGGGGCAGTATCCATGTGCTGGGGCAAATCCATGAGCTGGGGCAAATCCATGAGCTGGGGAAAATCCATGTGTGAGCTGGGGAAATATCCCATGAGCTGGGGCATATCCATGTGCTGGGGCAAATCCATGTGCTGGAGAAAATCCATGAGCTGGGGCAAATCCATGAGCTGGGGCAAATCAATGTGCTGGGGCAAATCCATGAGCTGGGGCATATCCATGAGCTGGGGCAAATCCATGAGCTGGGGCATATCCATGAGCTTGGGCATATCCATGAGCTGGGGCAAATCCATGTGCTGGGGCAAATCCATGTGCTGGGGCATATCCATGAGCTGGGGCAAATCCATGAGCTGGGGCATATCCATGAGCTGGGGCAAATCCATGTGCTGGGGCATATCCATGAGCTGGGGCAAATCCATGAGCTGGGGCAAATCCATGTGTGAGCTGGGGCAAATCCATGAGCTGGGGCAAATCCATGTGTGAGCTGGGGCAAATCCATGTGTGAGCTGGGGAAAATCCATGTGTGAGCTGGGGCAAATCCATGTGTGAGCTGGGGCAATATTCATGTGTGAGCTGGCTGGGGCAAATCCATGTGTGAGCTGGGGCAATATCCATGTGAGAGCTGGGGCAATATTCATGTGAGAGCTGGGGCAATATCGATAACGTGTCCATAGGTTGGGGGGGCGCACAATTCTTGGCTGGCCCCGGGCGCTGACAACCCACGCTACGCCACTGGATGTCGGCCAAGCTTCTGGGATCTCAGCATAGCGCCATGACATCAGTTTGGTAGTTATCCCCTAGCTGCCACCTATGGTGGAGATGGCGGGTTCCAATGAACCCCCTGTCTCCTGATCCGTGGCAGCTAGGGGTTAATGATGGTATCATTGGAATGGCCAGAGCATGGCCTTTCCAATGATACCAAACATGACCACGTTAAATGTAAAGAAAAAAAAAAATTAAAATAGAAAAATCAAAAAATTTAAAAACCAGTTTTTTTCTGTTTTATTAATGCAGCAATATTGTTCCCATTTCAATTATAATGTGAACAATGATGCTGCACAAACGATTTTTTCTAATGGGGGGGTTTGCTAAAAATCATGTAATTTCCCCCTAAAAAGTCCCAATTTCAATTTTTTTTAACAAGCGCACCCCATAGAAAATATAACTGCAAAGGCTCGCAAGATAAAATATGAAAAAAAACCACTTTACACACTGTAGATGATTGAAAATTCACATTTTAGTGCATTTTTTGTTATAATATTCAGGCAGAACATGACGTATACATATAATAATGGATATATTATGTATCTACCGGGTCTGCCGTAAAGAACGATATATAATTTCATTTGTCTGGGTCGTGTAAAAAATGTGACTTCAAATCGCGTTTAAACAAGATGAGCGAAGCCGGTAAATGAGCTCAGCACACAGGGGTGAAATGGCTCAGCAGCGAAAGGGTTAACACTATAAAGGAGGGACACAGTGTACAGTAGATTCTGCCGTTTTTTTGTGACAGAATGAAAAGAGGGAACTAAAGAAAAAGAGAGGGGGCTATAAGAAAAAGAAGAGAGGGAAAGCCAAAACCTAAAAACAACCCCACCACACACACATTTAATATACATTTGGATAGGAAGAGGAGGAGGTGGGTAAGGAAAGTAGGACCACTGGAGCACCTGTTCCTGTTGATAATAAGACAAGCCTTATAATAAAAGGTTCTTTAAATTGTACTTTTCATTACTTCTTTTTACAGGTTATTGACTCCCAAGTCTATTACACAAACACTCTTCACATCGATCCTATCCGTAAAGTACTTATCACCAAAAATCCCATTGAATTTGATTTCACTTGTGGCTACAATCTTACGATGCAGACCAGTCTCGAATTTGCTCTCAATCCTGTTATAAAGTATGTATGTATGTAGACATTTTATGAAATATAAAAAGAAAGAATCATAAATCATATTTTAAAGATGAATGAGCATATTAATATTCTTAAATTGTGTACTTAAGATGAAGGGAGCAAATGACATCTGGCTCCACCAAACCACAAGTTAATGCGCAAAAGAAAAAAAAGACCAAGAACTCATAGTGCGAATATGTTATTGATCATAGTGAACAAATGATAACTGTGAATGACCAAGTTCGCTAATTGATAGCAGACAAGAGGCACTATCATCTGGTGTGAGATAAAACACCAATGCTACATGAAAAATCTAGTGCGAGCCACTAAAATGTAGAGCCTGATGACTCAACAACAGATTTCTTTGTTTGTGGCTGTCAGTGTACAAGATTCATTAGCGCACTCTAGGGAAATGCTAAGACCCGGGCTGAGACCTAGCGCTAATGTGGTTGTTTACAGGACAGAACTGTTTTTTCCCAGTGCAGATTGCCATGCCATACCTATCCCCTACCCATGTATAAGTATGAACACATCCAGAGAATAGCCCTCACACCCTGCATTACTAAAATCCTCGAAGGTGACCGTATTATCTATGTTTATATGCACACATATATTTATTAAGGCTGATGGGCATTACATGATAAATGCCAGCCAACAGCATGTAGAATCATTACAATGCATTTAATAAATCCAAAAGGAAGGCCAGGTGCGCGACAACAATTTCCCTGCTGCAGCATATAAACAATACATGTTTCAGGACAAGACTTATTCACGTGTCCCTTTGAACATGGTCCAAACTATCACCCTAATAATCAACTGCTTACATACTATGAATAACCCTCAGCATAAAATGTTCAAAATTAGCCAATATATTAGATTTAGGATACATGTCAATAAAGGATACATGTATATCATAATAGAGCCTACTGCAACTGCGGTTGGGGAGGCTCCTGATGCTGCTGTCTCCACGGACTCGTGGGCCCTGGCCTCTTTGCCAGCTGCTGCGCCCCCGATGGCCCAGATAGACAGTGGAGAGCGCCTGGCCACTAAGGCTGACATCCGGGTGCTTCTGGAGAAATTTCGCTCCCAGTGGCGCTCTGAGCTTGCTGATGTGCGGACGAATTTGAGCTCCCTGCAGAATAAAGTGACTGATGTGCATACTCACCTGCTGGCCTCGGACGCTGCCCGGTCTGAATCGCAGTTGTTGGAGTCAGAGCTGAAAACTCAGGTGGAACGTCTGACGGCAGCTGTGATAGGACTGGAGTCCAGACACCGCGCTAGGAATGTCCGTATCCGTGGGGTCCCCGAGTTGGTTTCTGATGCTGAATTGCTATCCTGTGTGGCAGGCCTGGTGGCTGCTCTCCTCCAGCACCCTCCCGGGACAGTCGCCTCGATCGTCTCTGCAGTTTGTATTCGGAGGCCCGCAACGGCTCCTGTTGATGCTCCCAGAGATGTCATCACCACTTTCAGGGATGTCCATACCCGATCTGACCTGCTGAAGGTTGCTGGCAATTTGCCTATGGTGCACCATGGCTCTCTGTCGGTGACTATTTACCGAGACCTACCATTTTTAGCACTGATGATGCGGAGAAGGTTCAGGGAGGTCACGGGTGTTCTGCATTCCCAGGCGGTTCGTTACCGGTGGGGAGCCTCCGGGACGTTTTTGATTTCGAGAGACGGCCGGCTCTGCTCTGCTGCCACTGTGGAGGACGCATGGTCTCTGATCAGTGACATGGGCCTAGTTGCTCCTGGTGTTGGCACGCCGCCTGCTGCTGTTGGGTCGCACGACCCCAGCAGAGGGACCCTGGCTGAAGGGGATACCTCTCTGCAGTTTTTTGATGCCCCCACCTATGTTTTTGTTTGAGAACTTTCAGTTGTTTATCTTGCTGGACCTTTCTGTTGACTTTGGTTGTTTTCTCACAACCCCCCTCTGCTGTTTTGATTCTGAGTCGTCTCCGAAGCACCTGTTGGGACATTTTTGTCTTTTATTTTTTCCTACCCACTGTATATGTTCACCTGATCGACCCAGTTTAGGGGACTGCTGTCCTTGTCCTATAGAACATCAGGATCCCCCTTTTCCCTTTTTTAAATGTAGTATGGGACACCGGGTTGCTCCCTGGGCGAGCAGTTAGGGCGACCACCTAGACTCTGACCGTCCTCTTTGCCCCAGGTCTCCCTGCCCTGTGGCCTCTTCAGTGGCCCTTGGTTTCCACGGGGTTGCCAGGGTGAGCCGTGAATGCCACGTTTTCCTGGGCAGTCCTTTACTCTCCTTGTTCTCCCCCCTCCTTTCTTTTTCCTCTCCCTGGCTCCTGGTGCTCTTCTGCTGGACCCGATTACTGCTTTATTTTTTCTGGGCTTGGCCCCCCTGACTTGCTCTAGTTCCATTTTGCCCCCTAGCTTACACCTTCCCCCTTTTTTTAGATGTGTTTCATTGAGACGGGCACTGAGCGGCCTTTATTTGTCTGCTGTTTTTCTAAGCTGCTGACTTGCTTTCCAAATAAAAAACTTTTAATAAAAAATAAAAAAAAAGATATTGAATTAAAACGGGAATATTTTTAACATTGAAGCCTATGGGATTCGCCTTAATAAACCTGTCGAATGAAACCACCGAACAGTAGGGCAATTCGGCAACTTTTCACTGCTGGTTATTGTTCTCTGAATAGACGAAGCATTGCTTCTCTATGGGGATTTAATTGCCCTCGAACAGGCAACGAACAGGATTTGGCGTATTGCCTGCTCTCTGAATAACCGAATGGCCAGGAAAGGTAACCGTATGCCAAATTTCAGTGGTCGGTTACCTTTCGGCCACTATTCGGATCTCTTTGAATAACCCTGTTAGTTTTGGATCACATCAGAGCAAACACAACTAAAATTTGTGGTTACATTGTGCATTACAATGAAATCAGAGCGAGTTGACTGGACCGTCTACTGAATAGTCTTTTCAAATTACAGACGTCCTACATCAGTGATAGCAAATCTTGGCACACAGATGTTTGAGAACTACATACCCCATAATGCTTAGCCATAGTTAAGACTGGCTGAGCATCATGGGGCATTTAGTTCAGAAACATCTGAGGTGCCAATCCGGAGGAATGGATTAGACATATCCGGCTTAATATATATGTTATTACTGAGTAGAATTACCTGTCGTCTACAAGAGGTTGACTAGCTATTAGTAATCGCTCATTTTGACTTTGCATTGCATCGGTTGATACCACTGAAAGATATTGCTAGACTAGGATGTCTTCGTCGTTTATATATGTTATACCTGTTTTTGATAGTACTGAAGACATGTAAGACTAATGTAACACTTCTTTGCTTGATTATATTTATACATTGCTCATTGAAAAAGAAAAATCAATAAAACTTTTTATTTCCGAAAAAAAATTTAATTAATAAGAGACTTTTGACTCTATTGACTTTGACAGCACATGATAAAATACCACGTCCAAAAGACCCTGGTAATTTCATCTGAGTGGCTGTAGATAGTCTCTTATAGATTATTATAATTTTTCCTCTCAAACTTTTGCCACATTGCAAAAATCTACTTAAAGAAAGAGCAAAGCAAATACTATCAGGGTTATTCAGAGAGCATGAAAAGCAGGAGAATAACTGGAGAATGGCTGGAGAATGAAAAATTCTAGGTCAAAATAGCCGATTTGGAAAGTGAGATGAAAGGGAGAATTTTTCTGGCTTGGCTATTTTGACCTAGAATTTTTCATTCTCCAGCCATTCTCCTGCTTTTCACGCTCTCTGAATAACCCTGTATGTAATAATCACGCAGCTTCCACATTAAAGTAATATTCATTTATTTGTATAGTTTTGATGTTTTTGTATTATCGCTTTATTGCTTCTATTCATTTATAGATACTTTTTTTAACTGATATGTTTATTGTTTGCAGTACTACTATATTAGTTCCTTTGACTGGAGGAGGCTCATTTTCAGTTACTATGGCTGCATATAAAAACACAGACTATACTATATTTGAGGATGGAGAAAGTGTGGAAGTTGGAAAAGACATCTACCTGGGAATCTTTACTCTAGACGCTGATGCAACCAACTTTACTTTGAGAGTAGATACATGTTTTGCCACACCATCCAATGATCCTAATGATCCAACTAGCGTTCCGCTGGTGAGCGGCGGGTAAGTGTTGTTGTAAAGTAAATCTATCCATTTCATTATCATTCATTTTAACTATAACAGAAACACGGAAGAGATTAATGTGAGTATTGAAAGCCTGAGTAGCCTAGACTTGCAGACAGTGAGAGAGTTAGAGAATGACAAAAAAGATAAGTGACCAAGGCTCAGAGATTAAGTGGGGAAAAAGAAGTAGTTAACTAAATGTTAAAGACAGTCAAATTAATAGGACCTGCTAAGATATCTGGCACAAAAACCGTGACAAAAGTGAGACAGAACGAAAACAACTGAGAAAAACTGACTATTATTTGTTCTCGGATTCTTGTCTATCTAATTTCTGTTTTTCTGAAACATTCCATCAATCCTTTTGCATTTCAGACTAAAATTATGGAAATAAATAGCAACTGTCAGTGGATGTGATGTCCGGTTAAAAGAAGAATGAGTACTAGTGTACTGTTGTTTGATTTTAAGATTGACTGGACATTGTTAACTTGATGTGCTCCTCCATACTTGTGTCAGGATGGCATTTTCCAATTAAAACCATGGATGAATATCTGTATTTTGAAGTTGACATAAAATCTAAAATGTAATGTATTTCTTTTCAGCTGTGCAATAACTGAAGAAGTTGACACTGAGATTTTGGAAAATGGAATATCTCTGGAGGCAAGAATCAGAATAAAAGCTTTTCAATTCCAAAACTCCCAACTAATTTGTTCATCTTTTGTCAAGTGTCGTTATGTCCAAAAAGTGATGAGTGCAACAAGGTAATTGAATGACATTAAATCATGTTGGTATTACAAAATTGTTGATCTAAGGATTAAAGTGTAGTGGTCACAATTAAAATTATTGTATAATATCATTTTGTGTTTCTGGTTTAGTAATATATATTACTATATTAGCCATGTAACTAGTTTTTCTGTCATTTCTGTGAGTCAGTGAAGTTTCATTAATTTTAAATAATACCAATTGTACGTGCTACAGATATGTTGGCACACTATAAATATTTGTAATTGTGTGGCAATTGTGAAAAACATGGTAAATACTTTTACACCTCTTAACTTGTGAGATGGTTATTTTTTTAATGTTCTATTTGTACAGTGTGAAAAGTTGGATTTTGCTGTTGGAAGCCTGCATGTTATATAAACATAACAATTAATAAACAATAATTAGTATACCATGCTACATATAATACAAGGTACATAACAATTTCCATAATATAAAAAAATGGACATCTATCCTGTAAATATGACTATCAACTCTAAAACTTTAAAATTCATTTTGTTGTTCTGGAAAAAATCTAGAGTATGATGGATTTTCTTTCTGATCTTTCTCACAGTGCCTGAATGGCCGATCACTGAATGAAAACTCTGCTCAACTGGGTGTAGGCTTTACAGTAGAAGGTATTACATTTACTGAACTATAGTAATACATATATACTAGGATCAATCTTGTGCCTAGTTAGTTTTTTTTAAAAAAAAACCCATTAGATATATTATTATGATTAAAATTTTCTACTCACAACTGTCAATTAAACTAGTGGTTTTCTTTTCAGATAATACATTTTCCAGTAACTCTGGATCCCACAAAGGTACGAGTATGTCTTTATACTTTGCTTTTTTTTATTTAAAAAAAAAATGTATCTACATACCATTAGCCTTCACTATCCTTCCCATTTGCCAGCAAATGACTGATGCGGATAATCTCCAAAATTTGAACCAGCACTCTCTTTTGCCATCAATGTTGGTTACATTCACTGCCTGGGTGCAAAAATCCAATGTATATATATGTAAACAATCCAAATGTATGCACTCTCAGGGCTTAATTAACCCCTTAAGGACAGGAGTAATTTTACAACTTCGGCGTTGTTTCGGAAGTAGAAGTTTGCTGAGCTCATTTTGACCATTTTTAAGTCACGTATTATTATAAGACCCAGACAAATTATATATCGTTCTTTCCGGCAGACTCAGCAGATTAATAATATATCATTATTATATGTATATGTCATGCCCTGCCAAAATTCTATAACAAAAAATGTAAAAAAATTTGAATTTTCAATAAAATTTCAATCATCCACAGTGTGTAAAATATTTTTTTTTTTAATTTTTATTATCCGAGCCTTTGCGGTCATATGCTATGGGGTAGACTTGTTAAAAAAATTAGAACGGGGAACCCATTTTTTGGGGAGAAATTGCCTGATTTTAGCTAAACCCCCCAAAAAAATCATTAGTGAAGCATCATTGTTCACACTATAATTGAAATGTGAACAATAGTGCTGCATTAAAAAATCACACGTTTTTATTTTTTTATTAATTAATTTATTCTTTTTTTATTTTTTTTTTTTTTAATTTCTTACACTCTTATTTTACTTTTAACATGGTCATGTTTGATATCATTGAAAAGGCCATGCTCTTTCCAGCAATATCATACATGACCAATTAGCTGCCACCGATCAGGAGATAAAGGGGTTCAAATGACCCCCCTATATCTTCTATGGGATTTCCTTAGGAAATCCCTTTGCAGCTAGGGGGTTCCCCGGTTAAATGACATCATCATTCATGGCGCGATGAGTCAGTTGATGCGGGGGGAGACCCAGAGGTGGGGGCAGCCATCCAAGATGGCGGCCCCCCACCGGAAAAAGGCCACGGTCTTGCACCGATTGGTGCCAGACAGTGACCTGGCAACTAGGGGGTTAACCCCTACATCGCTGGAAAGGTCAGGCTGTGACACTTCCAGCGATGCTGGCCACAGCCTCCTAGTCCCTGGCGATGGGGAGATAGAGGGATCCAAAGGATCCCCCCTCCCCTTCAGGCGCTTCCCCTGCACCGGCGGGGGGGCGCCTAAAACCGACGTCATCGCGCCCCTGGCGCGATGACGTCAGTGCGCCGGGAGGAGTAAACCCTGCCGATCTGACTCCATGGGACTCAGATCAGCGAGGGAGCCGCTGGAGGAGGTGAGTATCTGCCAAGGGGGGCTGCAAACGCCACAGACGTACCATTATGTCCTGCGGCGTTAAAGCCTGCCTAATGCCAGACGTAATGGTACGTCCTGTGCCGTTAAGGAGTTAAAAGCGTCTTTTATTCAAAATTGCATTAAAAACTGACCGATGTTTTGACCCTGCACCGGGTCTTTTTCTTCTTTTTTTTCCCTGCCTCAGCTGCTGAAAGCCCTATATTTTAGAGTTTTCAGCAGCTAATTTCACAGTTTTAGCTCTCTGGGCATTATGCCCACAGCGCTAAAACTTTGGGGGCACCTTCTGCAGCCCAGAAGCAAACAAAATTAATTTACAGCAAACAAATTTCATTTAGTTTTGGGCTGCATATCAAGATATCTCGATATCGTAGCACTAGATGGTGCCTTTGAAGCCCATGATATCTTGATATCGGTAGTGAATGGGTTAATATAGACAGGGCCCTTCGCAACCATTTTCTTGGGGCCGCCATGCAATTTTGCTCTCCACCCCAAGATTCTAATAAAAAAATTGAAAAAAATAAAAACACATATAGCCTTGACCTAAAAAAAACGAAATCAGTTTATTTTATATATTTTCAGCGGTGTACAGCATTAACTATTTCGCTGCCAGATCGCGATTCGGCGCCAATCGCGATTCAAACCTGAAGGTGGCTGACATCTTGGATGTCAGCCAAGCCTCCGGGTCAACCCCCACCCACTGACATCCTCATCATTTGTGTGAGGATGTCAGTGGGCCAGATAATCCCCTAGCTGTCAAGTGGAGATAGGGGGATAATTTAGATCCCATAATCTCCCGATCCGTGGCAGCTAGAGGGTCATTGTTGACTTCATTGGAAAGGTGTGATCATGGCCAGGTTTGGTGTAAAAATAAAATAAACAAAAATAAATAATTAAAAGATAATAATAAAAAAATTGTCTGGGGGGTTTAGTTAAATAGGACCTAGGCTGTCATCTAAAAATAATGAGCATAAAACGGTCTTAATGAGCTCAGCGCACATAGGTGAACTGGCTCAGCAGTGAAGGGGTTAAAAAGCGGTGTTTGTAGATATTGGGGATTAAGTTACGAAAAAGGGTGTTTTTACCATTTTTTTCATCATATTTCATATTTTTTTATAGTAAATTATATGATATGATGGAAATAATAGTATTTTTAGAAAGTGCATTTAATGGCGGGAAAAACTGTGTATAATATGTGTGGGTTGAATAAACGAGTAAGAGGAAAATTTCACCTAAACACTAACAGCGCAGAAACGTAAAAACAGCAGCGGCCACAAATGGACGGATTTGCGTAAAACCGCCCGGTCACTAAGGGGTTGAGTATCAATGACGTAACTGCTACGTCAAAAAAGCATTGACTTTAAAGGCCCTTGGTCCTTAAGGGGTTAAAGCCATGACTGGATTTTTTCTTGCAAAAGTTTAATATTAGGGTTAGAATATTTAATATGTGGGTAAAAGCTGCTTGATCCCAGGAGAAATCTGACTGCCATTCTGGGGTCAAGAAGGAAATTTTTCCCAGTGTGTTGCATATTGACGAGAGATTCAGACTGGGTTTTTTGCCATCGTTTGGTTCAACAGCAGTAGGTGATGTGTGAAAGACTGAACTTGATTGACACACGTCTTTTTTTCAGCCTATTATGTAACTATGCAACGCTTATCAGAAATTTTCACATTTTTCAGATTTTTATTCCTTCTGAACCAGTCTTCATGTAACTTGTGTGTAATGGAGTCAATGTCTTTTCTATATTTCTCTAGCATTTTCCTACGTGGTGATGGCTGCTTCCCTGATTGCATTTCTGTGCATGAATTTCTTCTGAGAAAATACTAGGAGAGCAGTCTGCTGAGCTGGATATATATATACCAGGTCCTAAGATTGAGTTGCAATAAAGACTTTATTTAGGGGGACTAGAATAATTTATTTACTTCATGGTATTGTGTATTTTGGTGTCTCTAAGTTTTAAACATTTAATCATTAATTCTATTAGCAATTTTTACTTTAGTATAGATTTCTCCACTTGTAAGGGAGCATTTAGCACATCCTATAGTCACTGCTCCAATTTCAGTGTCAAATATAATGTTACTAGTCACCTATTAACTGAATGTATTTAACTTTAATTATTGATTAAAATAAATATATTTGTCACATAGCTTTGCGTCTTTCTTATTTATTAGTGAAAATGGATAATGTGCAAATGCAACATGTGTTATGAGTTTAAAAATGATAAACCTTCTGTATATTACCTTTGTCCAAATTAATGTTTTATAAAGATAAGAATATGTCTCTTTAACGCTGGATGTGTTACATTACATTTTAGAGAATGTTTCTTTAAAAGCCACAATTTATATTTAATGCTGGGATTTTATTTTGAATGCTATATCATTGGAATTTACTATTTTAAAAATGTATGTCTACATTTGCTCATGGAACATATGCTATTTTTTTATAAACTGTATAAATGCCCCTCACCGCCCTGCCTTCTCCTTTAAACCCACTAATCCAGAGTTCAACTTGCTTATCTTTTACCACATTTTAATTTGTATTTTTCCCCATTTAAACATTTTAGTTCATGGTTATATGTACTGGTAGATAGAAGTCACTAAGAAATGCCATATAAGGTATCAAAGTATATGAGAGAACCACTGCATTTTTAGTGCCTGCTATTGGAATAGGACGTTAACACATTTGGCAAATTAACTAGGGTATTATGTATGCCTGTTCTGTAATTTCCTTTGAATAAGTAATTTCTGATAAGTGTCTGATCATTTAAAGTAATAAAGGGAATGTTTCTTGGAAACCGAATTCAATCAAATATCCTTTTGTTTTAATAAATCCGAAATTAAAGCCATATAATATACATTCTCTCCATTTAAACTGGTTCATAGGTGTGTATATAATTTAGTGCTAATTTTAACTGTAGTTAATCCCCAAAATTTACAGACTTTGCAACCACAATTCTGCTATTATACAGGAGGGGTGGGGTTGCGCCTATTCCCCAATGGGGCGGCTGCAACCACCAAATGCATCCAGCCCAGCACCATGTGTAAAACATAAGGAAAGAAAAATGTCATCTGCGCTTATTCCCATTATACCGTGTGAAACAAAACACAATTAGAGGCTTTGGTTTCTATTAATGGCCATTGGGAGTGTAAGCTCACTGCCACGTCAAGGTACCTCTAATGAGGGTGAGTCCTATCCAAAAAATGAAGCCACAGGCTGCTGTGTAGCCAACCATAACTTGCTCATGCTGCTTGTCAGTCATGAGGTAGACTGGTGGGCTTTTATTTAAGCTCCCTCAGAAAGAAAATCTGCCTTGGGATCAAAAAACAAAGACACGGAGCGGAACAGCTGCAATGATGACCTGGCTGGAGGTACATTAAAACATACATAATACAAGAGGGGTGGGGTCGCGCCTATTCCCCAATGGGGCGGCTGCAACCACCAAATGCACCCAGCCCAGCAACATGTATAAACCATAAGGGAAAAAAATGTCATCTGCGCTTATTCCCATTATATCGTGTGAAACAAAACACAATTAGAGGCTTTGGTTTCTATTAATGGCCATTAAGAGTGTAAGCTCACCGCCACGTCAAGGCACCTCTAATGAGGGTGAGTCTTATCCAAAAAATGAAGCCACAGGCTGCTGTGTAGCCAACCATAACTTGCTTATGCTGCTTGTCGGTAATGAGGTAGACTGGTGGGCTTTTATTTAAGCTCCCCCAGAAATAAAATCCGCCTTGGGATCAAAAAACAAAGACAAGGAGCGGAACAGCTGCAATGATGACCTGGCTGGAGGTACATTAAAACATACATAATACAGGATAATAATACATACAATTCTGCTATTATTCGGTTCAGCAGATCTAATTGTGTAAAATGATTTTGATTCCCATTATCAGCTCCATTTGGCACCAATACATTAATAAATAAACCCCCCCTGTACCATTAGGAAGGGTCGGCATGACTGGTGGTCTGGGGCTGGGCTGTAAGGTGGCCTGGTCGCAGGGCCAGCCTTTGGGGTGTGCGACCTGTGCGACGGCACTGGGCGCCATGGCAACTAGGGGACCCAGGCAGCCGACACACAGCCTGCATTCCTCCCCACAGCTAGCTGGAGAGGATCCAGTTATAGGTAGATCCATCCAGCTCCTCCCCTTTTCCCCCGTTATCTTCCTGTCCCCATGCATCGCACACTGTGTGCCCGGGATGGAAGGGGGGTGGGTTGCTGAGGAGATAGAGCCAGGGGCGGACTGACAACTCATGGGGCCCCAGGCAATAGGAAATCATGGGGCCCCTTGTGCTACACCTACCCACAAACCATGCCCACATTAAAGCCCCACCCACATTTTGTGTTGAATAATTTATTTCTAAACACAATTTTCAAAATAACTCTTATTTAGAAAACACAGAAAAATAAACTTAAAGTACAAAAACCTCCTATTATAGATAGAGGTACATTTCTAAAATAAACTTTTAAATATGTTAACAAAATATAACAAGTGCAACAAATGTCTACTTATTAACTGAACATTTCCCAAATAAATAATTTAATAAGATAACAATATATGGAAAATTAAGTTTTAACACAGACAATACAACAATTCTCTTAATGAATAAATTTTAGCAGCAATTTCAAAACGTAGCAACAGGGAAATCACATTAAAAAATGTAAACACTTAAAGGTTTGTCGTAACGTATACAACCTTCATCTGAGTACTTCAACCTATGTTTGACAGTTATAAAACAAATCTTGTAAAAAATATACACCCAAGTGAAAAACATTTAACATTCACGTACAATAATAGACACACTTCAATAAATATAATATGCCTTGACCTGCACTTTACAAAAAAAGCAAAGAGCTAAGCTCAGGTGAGGTCTTGGCAAACCTGTCAATGATTTTATCTTTGTCACTTTTTTGGTTTAGCGCAACTTGTTTTTCTACATCAATGAGCATCAGTGGCTCTAGGTTTTGCTGTGACAGTGATGATCTTAATCTGGACTTCAGGATTTTCAACTTGGAAAAGGATCTTTCACATGTGCACTGTGTGTTTCTTAAGTCAATAGGTATTTATATGCCAAAAACAGATTTTCAAAGGCCACTGAACACAGTCTGTATTGATTGAGCAATTTGAAAGCACAGGATACACAATTCTTGCAGGAATCTCTCTGTAAGGGCAGAGGCTATGACCCCTGTGTAGTGTTGTGTGTATGGAACCCGGTGGCAAGCCGAAGGAGGAGACCAGGAGGGATATAATCAGTTGAACCTTTACTGGGTGGAACAAAATATAAGTCCAGAACAAAAGGAATGCAAGATGTCTTTGACAAAGTAAAGTCCAGAACGAAGGGTTGTAGGGATAAATAACACAAGTTGTAATCTTTGGAAATAGTCCTGGGATAGAGGAATTAGACTGAAGACAGGATCTGGAACCGGTACCAGAGGTATAAAGGCAAGCCTGAAGATGGAACTGGTGCCGTGGAAGCAAGCCTGGAGATGGAACTGGTGCCGTGGAAGCAAGCCTGGAGATGGAGCTGGTGCCGTGGAAGCAAGTCTGGAGATGGAGTTGGCGCTGTGGTAGCAAACTTGCAGATGGAGCTGGCACTGTGGTAGCAAACTTGCAGATGGAGCTGGCACTGTGGTAGCAGGCCTGGAAGTGGAACTGGCACCGTGGAAGCAGGCCTAGAGGCGGAACTGGTACCGTGGAAGCAGAACTGGAAGCGGAGCTGGCACCGTGGAAGTAGGCCTGGAGGTGGAACTGGTACCGTGGAAGCAGAACTGGAAGCGGAGCTGGTACCGTGGAAGCAGGACTGGAAGCGGAGCTGGTACCGTGGCAGGACTGGAAGCGGAGCTGGTACCGTGGAAGCAGGACTGGAAGCGGAGCTGGTACCGTGGAAGCAGGACTGGAAGCAGAGCTGGTGTGGAAGCAGGACTGGAAGCGGAGCTGGTACCATGGAAAGCAGGACTGGAAGTCAGGATACTCTTGGAGCAATACGAAGGGGAACCACTGGAGAACATGGTGGTGAACCACAGTATAACCTGGTTAATGAACTGGAGAAGGCGGCAGGTTTAAATAGGGTTCAGGGAATCATAAGAACACCGCTCACCTGGAGCTCAGGTGGAATTGGGATACCTGAGTACTTGATGGATTAATTGGTGGTATACGAGGATCTCCAGTGCAGGTGGAATGCAGTACCTTTACTTGACCAGCAGAGGGCGCCAGAGTACCTAGGTCTTCATGCTCTAGGATGGACGATCGCGCATGCGCGCTTGCCTTCTGTTCAGTTGGATCCGAGACGGCGTGGGACACATCCTGGCTCTCCTCCCTCGAGCTGAAGATCGGAATCAGGGAGCGACGCGCCACGAGGGACCTCAGGTGAGTCTGCCAGGCGTCCCAACATGGCGGCCGTGGTCCGACCGCGGCGTGGGGCATTACAGGACCCCCCACCAAGGCGCGACCCCCGGGTGCGCTTGATTGATGGCTTGGAAGGATAACGGATATGAAAGGCACGAACCTTCGCAGGAGCATGGATGTTGGCACTGGGTTCCCAAGATCGTTCTTCAGGACCGTATCCCTTCCAGTGTACCAAATATTCCAACCTGCCGTAACGGAGTCTTGAGTCCAGAATGCGTGAGATCTCGTATTCCTCTTCTCCAGATATGGACACAGGAGCAGGTGGTTTAGTATTCCGATCAGGGACGGATTCTCATGCCAGGGTTTCAAGAGAGATACATGGAAGACAGGGTGGATCCTGTAGGAAGGAGGAAGAGTTAAGTGGGCCGCCACGGAGTTAACCATTCTGAGGATCGGGAATGGGCCAATGTAGCGAGGGCCCAGTTTCTTCGAAGGACAATCCAAACGGAGATGGGCCATGGATAGCACCTTGTCCCGGGTGCATACACAGGAGCTTCCTTTCGACCACGATCAGCATATTTCTTTTGGTTCTGTTGTGCTAGTCGCAACTGGTGGCGAAGCGTGCGTAGTTGACTGCGTAGGGCTCTCAGACGGGTTGACACTTCTGGAACTGGAGTGTTGAGCGGCATCTCCGGAAGAGTGCTAGGATGATAACCATAATTGGCAAAGAAAGGTGAAAAACGAGTTGATGAATGTACCTGATTATTGTATGCAAATTCGGCAGTCGGTATGACGTCCAGCTAGTCGTCTTGGAGGTGCGTGGTGAAGCAACGAAGGTATTGTTCCAACGTCTGATTTGTCCGCTCAGTCTGGCCATTACTCTGTGGATGAAAGGCTGAAGAGAGACACCTGGCAATTTTTAAGCTACGACACATTTGGGACCAAAAACGGGAAGTAAACTGAGATCCTCTGTCTGTGACAATGGAACGAGGAGTACCATGGAGGCGTAATATCTCCTTGATGAACAAGGTGGCTGTTTCAGCTGCTGTGGGTAGGCCTACGGCTGGTATGAAATGGGCCATCTTGGTACAGCGGTCTACCACTACCAGGATGGTGGTGTAGCGATGCGAAGGGGGAAGATCTACTATAAAGTCCATCAAAATATCTTTCCACGGATGCAGCGGTGGAGCCAGGGGTTGGAGAAGACCAGCAGGATGGGTGCGGGGTTGTTTGTTGCGTGCTCAAACAGAACAGGAGGTTACAAAGGCGATGATGTCCTTCTTCACGGATGGCCACCAGAAGTATCGATGTACGGCATCTATGGTTTTCTTGATGCCACCATGTCCAGCAGCCGGGATGTCGTGGGAGTGTTGCAATACCTGTAGACGAACCTCAGGAGGAACATATATTTGTTCGTCATTATAGAAGAGACCATCATTGGATATTAGTCCCTGGTCGGTGGTTGAAGACTATAGTTCTTTATATTTTCTATTAAGGATCCTTGTGAGGCGCAGAAGAATTCATCAGGCAGGATGGAGTCGGGTTGAGTGGTGAAAGGAAAGGCGTCTGAGTCGTACCGACGGGAAAGCGCATCTGCCTTACCATTTCTTACTACAGGTCTGTAGGTGATATGCAACAGAAAGCGGGCGAAGAATAACGCCCATCTGGCTTGTCGAGGTCGCAATCTTTTGGCGGTGCGGAGATATTCCAAATTGCGGTGGTCCGTGTAGACGACCACGGGATGTTTCGCCCCTTCGAGAAGGTGTCTCCATTCCTCGAGGGCACTCTTGATCGCCAGGAGCTCTTTCTCACCTATACTGTAATTCTTTTCGGCTGGGGAAAGACGTCTGGAATAAAAGGCCACGGGATGCATAAGGTTCTTGACTCCCGATTTCTGGAGAGAATCGCTCCTAGGGCAATATCAGAGGCGTCTGTTTCCAGAGAGTATGGTAGATTGATGTCTGGTTGTTTCAGGATGGGGGCTTGGGTGAAGCTTTCTTTCAGCTTGTCGAAGGCCTGCTGAGCTTCTTCAGTCCAACAGAATCTCACATCTTTTTTGGTCAGGGAAGTGATGGGTGCGGTGAGATGAGAGAAGGACCGAATGAAGCGACGATAAAAGTTGGCGAATCCCATGAATTGCTGAACCATCTTTTTATCTCTGGGTGTCGGCCAGTCTAGGATCGCCTTAATCTTGGCTTTGTCCATTTCAACATGTCCTGGTGATAGGACATATCCCAGGAATTCTATAGAGGATTTTTCAAAAGTGCTTTTCTCGATTTTGCCATATAGCTTATGTTGACGAAGACGAGATAACATGAGACGGACGTGCTGTTCATGTTCTTGGATGGTTCGAGAGTATACCAAGAGATCGTCGAGGTAGACCACAAGGAAGGTATCCAGAACGTCACGGAAGATGTCGTTGAGAAAATGCTGGAAGGCGGCTGGAGCATTGCATAACCCAAACGGCATGACGAGATACTCGAAGTGACCGTATCGGGATCGGAAGGCGGTCTTCCACTCGTCTCCTTCTCTCATGCGGACCAAGTTATACGCTCCTCGAAGATCGATCTTAGTAAAAATACACGCATCCTTCACCCTATCGAGTAGTTCAGGAATCAATGGGAGCGGATAGCGATTCCGTACTGTGATTGCGTTTAGTGCTCTATAATCAACGCAGGGATGAAGATCGCCGTCTTTTTTTCCAACGAAGAAGATGCCCGCTCCAGCAGGGGAGGTGGAGTGACGGATGAATCCTTTTGTAAGACTGTCTTCGATATAGTCCTTCAGAGACTGTGATTCGGGAACAGACAGATTAAAAATACGTCCATGGGGTATGGGTGCTCCTGGGAGGTGGTCAATAGGACAGTCGTACTCTCTGTGTGGAGGAAGTGTATCAACCCCTTTTTTCTCAAACACGTCTTGGAATTCTGAATACTTTGGTGGTAGCGTGGAAGATGGATAGGTGGAAAAGGCGACCTTCTCGGACTTGGAACCGTTCATGCAGCGGACTCGGCAGTGACAGGATGGGAAGGACACGGTATTGGAAGACCAATCAATATAAGGGTTATGGGTGCGGAGCCAAGGAAGTCCCAGTACGATAGGGAATAAGGGGGAAGGGACGATGTCCCACTGAAAACTTTCTTTGTGCTTGGTTCCGATTAGGAGCTTCAAGGGAATGGTTTCGTGAGTAACTGGACCGGTGCGTAGGGTGCTTCCATCCACCATATGCAGAGGCACGGGTTTCTTTTTTAGTTGGGTAGGAACAGCCAAGGAGGTAGCAAGGGATAGGTCAAAGAAGCTGTTACTGGCTCCGGAGTCGATGATGGCGTTCAAGTCGGATCTTCTATCTCCCCACTGTAAGGTGACAGGAATGGCTAGGTGAGTAGAAGCAGAGCCGACCACACTTTGAAGAGAGGCAACCGTATGATGGTTCTTACCTCTCTCAGAGGGACGTGGTGGTCGTGTAGGGCAGCCACGTAACAGGTGACCTGGTTGACCACAATACAAGCAGAGATTCTGGGCGTGACGTCTATTACGCTCAGAGGGTGACAGCGGACCTTTGATAGAGCCGATCTCCATGGTGTCACGGATCCTCTGATTACCTGACTAGTGGTCCCTATACGCAGGCACTCTCTACCCTTCCGATCCTTGAATGGTCGGCACGACTAGACAGACACAGAATTTGACAAGATAGTGTATCCACAAAGAATAACACTAGAACTATACACAAGACCTTAGAATAGTTAGCTCTTCCAAGACCCTAACAATATAAGGGGTAGTCTGATGTGTGCTTAGGGTGCCACACAGACTGACCTCAGTACCAGAATTAGAAGAGTTAATGCCAATACCAGGGGTCATGCACAGAATGGTTCGTTCACCAATGCCAAGGGTCATACACAGAATGGTTCGTTCGCCAATGCCAAGGATCACACACAGAATGGCTCGTTTGCCAATGCCAGGGGTCATACACAGAATGGTCGTTTGCCAATGCCAAGGGTCATACACAGAATGGTTCGTTGCCAATGCCAAGGGTCATACACAGAATGGTTCGTTTGCCAATGCCAAGGGTCATACACAGAATGGTTCGTTTGTGCCAATGCAAGGGTCATACACAGAATAGTTTGTTAGCCAAAAATACACAAGAGCTCTGCGGGAAGTAACTACCACGTCAGGGCACCGGCGTCTCTGTGAGTCTGGGCTTTAAACCTGGCGGGTCCGCGTCAGCACGCCAGGCCCCGCCCCCCAGCGTCCCACGTGTGCGGAACCGACGCGATATCACTCGGCGCCTGGTCAGCGAGCAGCGAGGAAGCTGCTGCCAGGCGCCGGGGGTACGGGGGGGCCACCGTGACAGAACCCCCCTCAACGGGCGGCCACTGGACGACCCCCAGGAGCACGGGGATGAGCCAAATAGAAAGCCCTCACCAACCGAGGAGCATGGACCTCAGTAGCCGGGAGCCAAGAGCGATCCTCTGGACCGTAGCCCACCCAGTCAACCAAGTACTGTAGGACCCCCTAGATATCCTGGCGTCCAGGATGGCCTCAACCTCAAACTCTTCCTCGCCCTCCACAGAGACAGGAGGAGGGGGAGCACGGGCCCTGGTGTACCGATTACACAAGAGTGGCTTCAAAAGGCTCACGTGGAACACATTGTGTATCCTGATATGGGGGGGCAGTGCCAAAGCATAGGAGACCGGATTGAGTCGCCGCAGTATCCTATAGGGACCTATGTATCTGGGTGCCAGTTTCATAGAGGGTACTAAGAGCTTGATGTTCCGTGAAGAAAGCCAAACCCTGTCCCCGACTTGATACACGGGTGCCGGCCTCCTGTGTCTGTCGGCCTTGGTTTTCTGGACAACACTGCTATCTTCCAGTGCCTGTTTAACCCTCCCAAGTCTCTGTCAATGACGCCAAATGCTCATCCAGAGCAGGAATCGTGGTATCAGGAAACGTAGCGGGGAGCACGGGAGGATCAAAACCGTAAACAGTGAAGAAAGGGGAATGACCTGTGGCTTCACTCACTGCACTGTTCAAGGCATACTCTGCCCAAGGTAGCAGGTCTGACCAGTTATCTTGTCGTTCAGATATGAAGCACCTGAGGTATTTCTCGATATTTTGATTGGCTCGTTCTGCTGCTCCGTTAGTCTGGGGGTGATAGGCCGAAGAGAAGGATAAGTCTATTCCCACATTCTTGCAGAACCCTCTCCAGAATCTGGAGACAAATTGGGTCCCCCTATCAGAGACAATCCCAAGAGGAATACCGTGTATGCGGACCACATTGGTAATGAAAATGGGCACCAGTTCGGCTGCCGAAGGTAGTTTCCGAAGAGGAACATAGTGACCCATTTTGGAGAATCGATCTATGACCGTGAGTATTACAGTATTCCCTCTGGACTCGGGTAACTCTACTATAAAATCCATTGCTAAATGCGACCATGGTCGTTCGGGGATTGGCAGAGGCTGGAGTAAACCAATAGGCGCTGTTTTGGGACTTTTATTTCTTGTGCACACCTCGCACACGGCTATGTAATCTTTAACATCCCGGCGCAACGTGGGCCACCAGAGGAGTTTACGTATACTAGACACTGTTTTGGTGATCCCCATATGCCCAGAGGTTTTATTGTCATGATAAATTTTTAGTACTTCCTCTCTTTCGTTCTCAGGTACAAAGAGTTTCGCGGGAGGTCTCCCCCAGGAGCTGTACCCTGGACGGTCTGCAATCTTATCATCAGAGGAGACGAGACACTAATCGTGGTAAAGGCTATAATCCTTTCCTGGGGTACAATGGGATGCTGATCTTGGATGTTATGTTCGTAGGATTCATACTGTCTCGATAATGCATCTGCTTTAATGTTTCTTGACCCAGGTCTATATGTGAGGACGAAATTAAAACTTGACAGAAACAATGACCATCTCGCTTGTCTGGCATTTAAACGTTTAGCGTCTCCAATGTACGTAAGATTCTTATGATCGGTTATGATAACGATGGGGTCCCTAGACCCCTCCAATAAGTATCTCCACTCCGCCAAGGCCGCGATAACTGCTAACAACTCTCTATTTCCGATATCATAGTTCCTCTCTGCCGGGGACAACTTCCGGGAATAGAAGCCGCATGGATGCAAGGGTTTGTCGGGTGCCTCCCTTTGGGACAAGACTGCACCAAGACCGAGTTCGGAGGCGTCAACTTCAACTTGGAAAGGCAGAGCCGGATCTGGATGTCGGAGAACAGGGGCAGTAGTGAATGCCTGTTTGAGTGCCTCAAAGGCTTGACTGGCCTGGGGTGTCCATTTCTGATTTCCCACCCCTTTCTTTGTCATAGCCGTGAGGGGGGCTACCAAGGCTGAAAAGTCTTTAATGAATCTTCGATAGTAGTTCGTGAACCCCAGAAACCTCTGGATGGCTTTAAGCCCTTGGGGTAGAGGCCAGTCGAGGATTGCTGAGAGTTTTTTAGGATCCATTTGAAAACCCTCAGGGGTTATTATATACCCAAGGAAGTGCACTGTTTCTATATCGAATAAGCATTTTTCTAATTTACAATATAACCCAGCCTTCAATAGCTTCCTCAACACTTGTTGCACATGGGCGTGATGGGTTTCCTTATCAGGAGAGTATATCAGGATGTCATCCAGATACACTATGACGAACGCTTGCAGAAAGTCCCTTAGGGTGTCGTTTATGAGGTCCTGAAAAACGGCTGGCGCGTTACATAATCCAAAGGGCATCACTAGGTATTCATAATGCCCGCTACGTGTATTAAAAGCCGTTTTCCATTCATGCCCCTTTTTAACCCTTACTAGGTTGTAGGCTCCGCGTAAATCGAGCTTCGTGTATATACGGGCCCCTTTTAGTCTGTCGAATAATTCTGTTATAAGAGGTATGGGATATGCATTTCTTATGGTTATCCTATTCAAACCTCTATAATCGATGCAAGGTCGCAGGTCTCCCTCTTTTTTGGAGACGAAAAAGAAACCTGCTCCTGCTGGAGAGGAGGATCGTCTGATGAATCCTCGCTCTAGATTCTCCCTTATATATTCCTCCATAATGTCGTTTTCCTTTTGTGACAAAGGGTATACGTGTCCTCTAGGAGGCATAGTACCAGGGAGTAGCTCTATAGCACAGTCATATGGACGATGTGGCGGTAAGGCCTCAGTCCTGGCTTTAGAGAACACCTCCTTTAACGCCAGATAACATTCAGGGACTTCGGTGGACAAAGGAGGTGCTGTGGCAATATTGAGGCTACCAATCACATTGACCCTGCCCAGGCACTTTGACTGGCAACTAGGACCCCAACATTTTATGTCTCGCTGGACCCAATCAATCACCGGGTTATGCTCTGTTAACCATGGAAACCCAAGAACGACAGGACATGAGGGAGAGTCGATAATCTGAAATCGTATGGTTTCACGGTGCAAAACTCCTGTTTTCATGCATACATCAATAGTGTCGTGAGTGATATGGGGACATGACAGGGGTTTTCCGTCTATGGCTTCCACCATTAGAGGCCTCTCCTTTAGAACCAGAGGTAAGAGGTTTTTGGCGGCAAAACATCTGTCCATAAAATTACCTGAGGCTCCAGAGTCTAGGAATGCCTCAGTCTCGAGGTGAACCCCTCCCAGGTTAGGGAGATGGGTACCAGAATCCGGGATTTTTTTTTTTCATTATCCACAAAGGAGGCATACAGAGAACCGATAACCTGGGTATTAACTGTTCTTTGACCCGATTTGCCATTCTCACCCCTGCTACCCCTGGGTCTCTGAGGACATTGAAGGCGGAAATGATCTGCCCCGGCACAATAAAAGCAGAGCCCCCTTTCTCTTCTGTGAGCTCTTTCTGCCTCTGAAATACCTGTTTTTCCTATCTGCATAGGTTCAACGACCGGCACATCAGTTTTTGCGGTCTCCGGGTTACCTGACGTACTGGTGTG
Organism: Leptobrachium leishanense; assembly: GCA_009667805.1. Lineage (NCBI taxonomy): Eukaryota > Metazoa > Chordata > Amphibia > Anura > Megophryidae > Leptobrachium > Leptobrachium leishanense. Next base: position 53,728 of record RXON01004119.1, on the reverse strand, counting down.
TCTGGGTAATAAGGGTAAAGGAGGCAGGACCCTTCTGGGTCTGTCTCTGGGGTGTCTCCTTTCCCTAATTTGATCGTCCATGGCAATGCAAAAATCAACCAAATGGTCCAGATGTTCTGGTAATTTTAAGGGAGCCAGCTCAAACATAAAAGCCTCGTTCAGGCCTTCGGTAAAGGCTAAGGTTAAAACGTCGTTCGGCCAGAGCACCTCAGAAGCCAAAGTCTTAAACTCTATGGCATAGTCGGAGACCCTCCTATTACCTTGTTTAATGTGAAACAAGGACCTACCCGCATTGGTAGCCCTTCTAGAGGGGTCAAAGGTACGCTTTAACTCAGAGGTAAAACCCTCATAGTCATAGATGATGGGTTTCTTATTTTCCCACAAGGGCGTGGCCATAATAAAGCTTTTTCAGTTAAATGATTAATCAGATAGCCTACTTTGGCTTTATCAGACATACAGGACCCTGGATTGTTCTCGAACAAGATCTCGAGTTGGGTCAAAAAACCCCGGCATAAGTTTGGTGTTCCATCATAGCGTAAGGGTGCCTTCATACTGAGCCTACATCCCTCGGGAGCGGCCGAACTGACCCTAGGCAATACTGGGTCTGGAGGGCTTGCAGTTCCAGTATTGGATCGATTTAACAGGGTTTGCAGGGCAAGAGCAATCTGGTCCATCCTATGGTCCTGCTCTTCTTGTCTGGCTGCAATACGTGTCAACTGATTAGAGAGGTCTGCGGGATCCATTGGCCCTGACGTAATGTCACGGATCCCTCTGATTACCTGACTAGTGGTCCCTATACGCAGGACACTCTCTACCCTTCCGATCCTTGAATGGTCGGCACGACTAGACAGACACAGAATTTGACAAGATAGTGTATCCACAAAGAATAACACTAGAACTATACACAAGACCTTAGAATAGTTAGCTCTTCCCAAGACCCTAACAATATAAGGGTAGTCTGATGTGTGCTTAGGGTGCCACACAGACTGACCTCAGTACCAGAATTAGAAGAGTTAATGCCAATACCAGGGGTCATGCACAGAATGGTTCGTTCGCCAATGCCAAGGGTCATACACAGAATGGTTCGTTCGCCAATGCCAAGGATCACACACAGAATGGCTCGTTTGCCAATGCCAGGGGTCATACACAGAATGGTTCGTTTGCCAATGCCAAGGGTCATACACAGAATGGTTCGTTTGCCAATGCCAAGGGTCATACACAGAATGGTTCGTTTGCCAATGCCAAGGGTCATACACAGAATGGTTCGTTTGCCAATGCCAAGGGTCATACACAGAATAGTTTGTTAGCCAAAAATACACAACAGCTCTGCGGGAAGTAACTACCACGTCAGGGCACCGGCGTCTCTGTGAGTCTGGGCTTTAAACCTGGCGGGTCCGCGTCAGCACGCCAGGCCCCGCCCCCCCGCGTCCCACGTGTGCGGAACCGACCGCGATATCACTCGGCGCCTGGTCAGCGAGCAGCGAGGAAGCTGCTGCCAGGCGCCGGGGGGTACGGGGGGGCCACCGTGACACATGGGCTCTGGGCTTGAAGAGGAGGAGGTCGGTCGTGAAGAAGACACAGGAGAAGGCTCGTGTCTTCGAGGAGACATAAAAGGAGCATTAGAGAGTCTCTCTTGGCGTCATTCTCTGAAGCGTTGGTCCAAGACCAGAGATTGGGTGATCAAGGCCTCCAAGGACGCAGGTACTCCTATGCGAGCCAATTCATCTTTCAGTTGTTCAGAAAGACCATGACGAAAGTGATCCTTAAGGCCCACATCGTTCAAACCTGTGTCGGCTGCCACCGCCCGGAATTCAGAGATGTAGTCCTCCACCGGTCGCCTTCCTTGTTTTAGATGTCGGATGGTGGTTAATGCAGCAGAAGACCTTAGAGGGTCGTCATAGATAGGATTCATGGCTCAGACGAAGGAACCCCAGGAAGTCAATAAGGGGCTTCCTTCACGTAGCAACTGGAAGGCCCATTCCTGTGGAGGTCCAGACAGTAGGGAGATGGCTGACCTCACCTTCACAGAGTCCGAACCATAGGTACGTGGACAAAGGGAGAACATGAGCTCACATGCGGTGATGAACGTACGATACTTTGTGCGATCACCGGCAAACCGTTCAGGCATGTTGACTCTGGGTTCAGGAGTGGGCAGATCTACCTGCTGTATCATAGAGCCAGATGGTGATGGAGTTAATGCAGTATTCTCAGCACGGCTTCTTTCCTTGTTCAATAAGGCTTCTTGGCCGGTTTGTAGCTTCTATACCACCTTGGTTAGTGCTGACACTTGTTCTGTAAGTACAGCAAGGATTTGGTTCGAGCTTGCGGGTTCCATGTCTTTTGAACCAGGTTATTCTGTAAGGGCAGAGGCTATGACCCCTGTGTAGTGTTGTGTGTATGGAACCCGGTGGCAAGCCGAAGGAGGAGACCAGGAGGGATATAATCAGTTGAACCTTTACTGGGTGGAACAAAATATAAGTCCAGAACAAAAGGAATGCAAGATGTCTTTGACAAAGTAAAGTCCAGAACGAAGGGTTGTAGGGATAAATAACACAAGTTGTAATCTTTGGAAATAGTCCTGGGATAGAGGAATTAGACTGAAGACAGGATCTGGAACCGGTACCAGAGGTATAAAGGCAAGCCTGAAGATGGAACTGGTGCCGTGGAAGCAAGCCTGGAGATGGAACTGGTGCCGTGGAAGCAAGCCTGGAGATGGAGCTGGTGCCGTGGAAGCAAGTCTGGAGATGGAGTTGGCGCTGTGGTAGCAAACTTGCAGATGGAGCTGGCACTGTGGTAGCAAACTTGCAGATGGAGCTGGCACTGTGGTAGCAGGCCTGGAAGCGGAACTGGCACCGTGGAAGCAGGCCTGGAGGCGGAACTGGTACCGTGGAAGCAGAACTGGAAGCGGAGCTGGCACCGTGGAAGCAGGCCTGGAGGCGGAACTGGTACCGTGGAAGCAGAACTGGAAGCGGAGCTGGTACGTGTGGAAGCAGGACTGGAAGCGGAGCTGGTACCGTGGAAGCAGGACTGGAAGCGGAGCTGGAGAACATGGTGGTGAACCACAGTATAACCTGGTTAATGAACTGGAGAAGGCGGCAGGTTTAAATAGGGTTCAGAGAATCATAAGAACACCGCTCACCTGGAGCTCGCAGGTGGATTTGGTATACCTGAGTACTTGATGGATTAATTGGTGGTATACGAGGATCTCCAGTAGACATGTGCATTCGTTTTAGTACTAAAGCGATTTAGTCCGAATTTTGGGATAATTTAGTTTTAGTATGACTCAAGAGAAACGAAACTGCTCAGTACAAAAAACGAAAGAAACTAAAATAAAATGCACTACATTTTAGTTTCAGTCCTTTTTGTGATATTATATTGATGAGTGAAGGAGACCAGCAATGAAGAGCGCAACATCGCAACATCCGAAGTTCTGCACCCTCCACATGCCAATGCAGGAGGATGTTCTATACAGAGAGGGACATTAATTCAGGAGGATGTTCTATATATTATACAGAGAGGGGTATTAATTAATGCAGGTGGATGTTGTATACATTATACAGAGAGGGGTATTAATTAATGCAGGAGGATGTTCTAAACATTATACAGAGAAGAGCCTTTTTTTTTTAGCCCTTTAAATCCAGTGGCTGTGAGCGCGGAGATCGGCTGCTTGTTACATTATCTCTCAGTACAATGTATCAGGCTCAGCTGTTACAGTAACTGACTGCTGCTCATCACAGCGCTCAGAGTTTCAGTAAAACAAGGAAATAATATTGTTCTAACGTCTTATATATAAAAATATTATTTACTAGTTTTACTGAAACTCTGAGCGCTGTGATGAGCAGCAGTCAGTTACTGTAACAGCTTTGCCTGACAAGGGGCAGTATTACAATGTTGGTGCTAACTTAACCAGAGCTGTTGTAACTGAAAACCTCCATAGGCTATAATAGCTCTGGGAAGTTTACAACAGCTCTGGTTAAGTTAGCACCAGCTATATAATATGGCCCACATTGTGCTGAGAGTGAGAGATACTGTAACAAGCAGCGATCTCAGCCCTCTGAGGAGCCACTACAATAGTAATTGTATCCACTGGTTTTCGGATGAATGAAATTAGTTTTCATACTAAAGAACTGAAAACGAATTTCTTTAGCAACTAAATAAATTGCATTTTAGTACTAATCCATTAGTTCAAAACGAAATTTTGTGCTGTGCACATGTCTAATCTCCAGGTGAGTCTGCCAGGCGTCCCAACATGGCGGCCGCGGTCCGACCGCGGCGTGGGGCATTACACTCTCTTTATAGCAGGAGTGGATGTTGATGGCTCAGAGCTAGAGCTGGGGGTCTTGCTCCTCTAAATCCGAATCCCAAGCTTCACTCTCCTCTTCCTCACTTTCATCTAACAGGCCTTTGCGGATGTTTTTGTAACTGGACGCAAATGAAAGTAATTCTTCACATAGGGCGCCTGGGTCTATTTCCATAACTGTGTCTGATATAACGTTTAACTGGATTTTGTCTGAAGAAGCCAGTATTTCATCAAATCTATTTGGATCCAAAAAAGAAATTTGCTTGTAAAGTTCTCCATGAGTTAACCTAGACTTTACACTTTCCAAAACAAAGTCAAGGATTGTCATGCCCCACCTTTGGAAGACTGCTATTTCCCTGTATTGCACAGCCTGGCTCCAACAGCTTTGTCCTTGAATGCTTGTAAATTGGTTTCCCATCCGGGTCTTACTTCAGCTCTGTGCCTTGTCCAGGCTCCTGGAGATCCAGCCTGGGTTTTCCTGTTCAGCCTTGGAGTTACAGCTGAAACCCATCTGCTATCAAGCCTCCATAAATAGCAGAGAGACCCAGCAAGGTTGGTTCTGCATTAAGGTTCCTGACTGAAGTCACTTGGCCGTGTGCATACCTGCAAGCTGAACCAGTGTTTCCTGTTGCTGTACAGTGTCTCCAAGTCCATCCAGTGCGTTCCAGTGTCTCCAGTATCCATCTTCTCAGTTCCAGTCTTTATCCTGAGTCCTGCCATTACTCTGCCCTGCTGTTCCTGAATACATCACCGTACACCCTCCTTCATTGCCTGGAACTTCCTGCAATCTCCACCTGCTCTGTATCCAAGATTCTTGGTCAAGACCTTTGGTTGCTGCACAAGTGTACCCTGTGCCTACAAGTGTACCCTGTGCCTACAAGTGTACCCTGTGCCTACAAGTGTATCCTGCATCTATCTCTGTTCAGACCTTGGCCAAAACTTCCTGGTTGCTGCACAAGTGGGTTCTCTCTACTACGTAGCCCATTATCCTGTGTCTGGATATCTACCGGTGGCTCATACTGCTTTCACCACCTTCCCTGACCTTCAATCAAGGTACCATTGCCAGCCGTCCAGATTCTTTCTTTGTGGACCCTGTCTGCAGTCTGGGACTACATTGCTCACCATCCTATGCTATTAGACTTTTACCTGTGCTGTCCAGAAGGGGCATCATCTGTTATTCCAGTGCCTGCTGCCAAGTTCCATTTGTGTTCATTAAACCAATATTATTTGCTTGCTATCCTGTCTGGCCTCCCCTCTGTGTCGCCGCCTGCTGGGCTCACACCCGAACCGCACACGCCACCTGACAAGGATAACATTTTAACATGAAATTTCAAAGTTTTTCCTGTTGTCAGTACCTTCAGCAGTTCAGGTTGATCTTAGTTCAGAAAAGCTTTTATTCAAATGAATGTTGTCACCTGCCAATTTCTCATTCATATTATCAATAAATGTACTTGCAGGCTGAAAAACCGCAGCAAAATCTCTGCATATTTTATTTAGATGCGTTACAGCATTGTCCACCATTCTCCATGCCTGGATGTAATCAAGGCCTGTATTTTGCAGATAATCTGATACAGGGCTAGTGATTAGGGATGAGCTGTTTGATTCGAACATCGCATGTTCGCGAACTACGAACATTTCCGCGTGTTCGCCCACAATGGACCACAATGCACTTTTCCACTGGCCTAAAGCTTGTAATTGGCTACAGCCTTGCACCTGACCACAGGTCAGGTGCTAGACAGGTTCAAGACTATGCCAATCACAGCTCAGAGTCCTGATTGGGCAAATTTTGCCCAATCATGGGCTCACAGAGCGAAGTCCCACAGCACACTATATAAGGCTTCACACAGCGCTTCAGCACGTTTTTGAGAGGAGATTGTTCTTGTGTTAGTGTGTGTTCTCACTGCCAGTCTGCCACCAGCTACTGGGGGGGGTCTCATTTCTACAAAATATTTGGGAATTGTTCTAATCTGTGTGTTCTCACTGCCAGCAGCAATTGTGGGGGTCTCATTTCTACAAAATATCTGGAAATTGTGGTAATCTGTCTTCTCACTGCCAGCTATCAGGGGGTCCTATCAGGGGGTCTCACTGAGTTATACCAGAGTTCTGGAAATCTTTAATCTTTATATCAGAGTTCTGTATATCTTTAATCTATATATCACTCCCCATGTCAGAAAGACAAAAAAGGACAGGCAGACGCTCCCAGACACAGATAAGAGAGCAAGCAGCCTCTGCGTCGGGAGGCTGTGCATCTGGTCATCGTGGACGTGGTGCATCCTCTGCAGGGGCACACTTGTCATTTCTAACTGGTGCTGGCTGTCTTAAGCAGCAGCAACATAGAGAGGATTTGGTGGATTGGCTAACCAGGCCATCCTCATCCTCCCAGTCCTCTGCCAGCCAGGATTGTAGTGGTTTACAGTCCATCTCAGCTGCCAAAGCATCTAATGCAGCCTCCATGTCCACAGCTACTCCTGCCGTAGCCTCACTATCACCCACGGAGGAGTCAGATAAATTGTTTGACTACAATGACAGTGACATGCTAATTGAGGATGCACAGCAACTACAGTACTCTGATTATACTCCCTTTCTCAACCTCAGAGTTTTAATCAACCTAGAGGAAGGGGGTGCCAGTGACACACAAATAACTGGCACTCATGTTGCCCCAGCAGCTGCAGCATACTGCCAAGTTGGCTCCAGTGACGAGGAGATAGGGGGTGATGATGATGAGGTCACTGACTCCATCTTGGTGCCTGATCGAGTCAAGTGAGGAGGAGGCACAACAAACACGAGGAACAACATCCTCTATGCAGTGGTGTATTTAGGTTTTGTGCTGCCCTAGGCCTGACTAAACTCGTGCACCCCCTAATTTCAATTTGAGGCACCCCCTCCTGTCAAGGGCACACCTCTTCTTGGTTAATCTCCACCCTTCCTCTTTAAGCTCCGCCTTTTCCTCTCTTTATATTAAAAGTGGATACCAAGTGCCTACTTGTATATTTTTTGTATACCATTTCAAATGTATCTATTGAGATAAATAAAATTATGAAATGTTTAAATTCAAGTATTTTTACAAAGAACAGCCACGCATGTCAAGTATACTGGAACACAGCCGCTCTAATTGGTTGAACAATAAAATCCACAGAAACGTGCACTGCATATGAACGTATCACAGAGCTGTACAGCAATAAAACTCACAGTAATGTGCAGTGTGTATGAGTGTATCCCAGAGCACCAGGGCAATAAAACTCACAGTACTATGCAGTGTGTATCACAGAACCCACAGCAATAAAACTCCCAGCAATGCAATGTTTGGTGTGTGTCAGCGTATCAGAATCCACAGCAATAAAAATTCCAGCAATGCAATGTGCAGTGTGTATGAGTGTATCAGAATCCACAGCAATAAAACTCCCAGTAATGCAGTGTGTATGAGTGCATCAGAATCCATTGCAATAAAACTCCCAGCAATGCAATGTGTGGTGTGTATGAGTGCATCAGAATCAGCCTTTCCAGCTGGTGGACTCTGCTCCCTTCCGTGAATTTGCTGAATGTGCTGTACCACAGTGGCATGTTCCAAAACTCCATTATGTTTCACGGAAGGCCATTACAGCGCTATACCAGCACGTGGAAGACAATGTCATCAAGTCATTGGGAAAGGCAGTCAGCAGCAAGGTGCATGTGACTTTAGACACGTGGTCCAGCAAGCATGGACAGGGCCGTTACATTTCCTTCACGGCACACTGGGTAAGTCTGATCACAGCTGGGAGGGATCCAAGTCGGAGCTCTGTGCTGGAGCTTGTTCATCCACCACTCCTCCAGAAAGCTGCTTGTATGAGGTCTGTCTGCTCCACCACCACCTCTCCCTCTTCCTCCTCCTCCTCCTCCTCCTCCTTCTCTGTCTCTGGCGAAGTGGCAGTTAAACCGAGTTTAAGCAGGGGCTACGCAATGGCTCAAGCAAAAAGATGCCATACTGTGCTTGCGCTGGTTTGTTTAGGGGACAGGAGCCACACCGGGCCAGAAATTCTGTCAGCTCTGCAGGGGCAGGTGCAGAGATAGTTAACACCACACCAGCTTCAGCTGGGAATGGTCGTTTGTGATAATGGCAGCAACCTTCTCTCCGCCCTACGCCTGGGTAAGTTGACGCATGCAGTGGCGTCACTAGGGTCGGTGTCACCCGGTGCGGTAATTTATGGTGTCCCCCCCCCCCCCCCCCGAGTTTTTCAGATTTTTTTTTTAACTACTCTTACTCCTAAATCAGTACTCCCATATAACACTGAATGCTCATACACACAGCGCACATTACTGTGAGGTTTATTGCTGTGGAGCTCTCTCATATGCTCACACAACTTTTTGCCAACTGCCAGCAAGTACGTTGCCTGTTCGAAGGCAGTGAAAGCACACATGGATATATATTGCCCCCAGCAGCTCTGGATATATATTGCCCCCAGCAGCTCACCCATGGATATATATTGCGCCTCAGCTCACATATGGATATATTGCGCCTCAGCTCACATATGGATATATTGCGCCTCAGCTCACACATAGATATATTGCCCCAGACCAGCTCACACATGGATATATTGCCCCAGACCAGCTCACACATGGATATATTGCCCCAGACCAGCTCACACATGGATATTGCCCCAGCTCTCATGGATATGCCCCAGCTCCTCTCATGGATATTGCCCCAGCTCCTCTCATGTATATACTGCCCCAGCTGCTCTCATTGATAATGCTCCAGCTGCTCTCATGGATTTGCCCCAGCAGCTCATGGATATACTGCCCCAGCAGCTCATGGATATGCCCCAGCAGCTCATGGATATGCCCCAGCAGCTCATGGATATGCCCCAGCTCCTCATGGATATGCCCCAGCACCTCATGGATATGCCCCAGCACCTCATGGATATGCCCCAGCACCTCATGGATTTGCCCCAGCACCTCATGGATTTGCCCCAGCTCCTCATGGATATGCCCCAGGCCCCCATGGATTTGCCCCAGCTCCTCGTGGATTTGCCCCAGCCCCCAGCAGCTCATGGATTTGCCCCAGCAGTTTATGGATATGCCCCAGCACCTCATGGATTTGCCCCAGCAGCTTATGGATTTGCCCCAGCTCCTCATGGATATGCCCCAGGCCCCCATGGATTTGCCCCAGCTCCTCATGGATTTGCCCCAGCAGCTTATGGATTTGCCCCAGCAGCTCATGGATTTGCCCCAGCAGCTTATGGATTTGCCCCAGCTCCTCATGGATATGCCCCAGCAGCTCATGGATTTGCCCCAGCAGTTTATGGATTTGCCCCAGCTCCTCATGGATATGCCCCAGCAGCTCATGGATTTGCCCCAGCAGTTTATGGATATGCCCCAGCACCTCATGGATTTGCCCCAGCAGGTTATGGATTTGCCCCAGCTCCTCATGGATATGCCCCAGGCCCCCATGGATTTGCCCCAGCTCCTCGTGGATTTGCCCCAGCCCCCAGCAGCTCATGGATTTGCCCCAGCTCCTCATGGATTTGCCCCAGCAGCTCATGGATATGCCCCAGCAGTTTATGGATTTGCCCCAGCAGCTTATGGATTTGCCCCAGCAGCTCATGGATTTGCCCCAGCAGCTTATGGATTTGCCCCAGCTCCTCATGGATATGCCCCAGCAGCTCATGGATTTGCCCCAGCAGCTCATGGATTTGCCCCAGCAGCTCATGGATTTGCCCCAGCAGTTTATGGATTTGCCCCAGCAGTTTATGGATATGCCCCAGCACCTCATGGATTTGCCCCAGCAGTTTATGGATATGCCCCAGCACCTCATGGATTTGCCCCAGCAGGTTATGGATTTGCCCCAGCTCCTCATGGATATGCCCCAGGCCCCCATGGATTTTCCCCAGCTCCTCGTGGATTTGCCCCAGCCCCCAGCAGCTCATGGATTTGCCCCAGCTCCTCATGGATATGCCCCAGCTCCTCATGGATATGCCCCAGCAGCTTATGGATTTGCCCCAGCTCCTCATGGATATGCCCCAGGCCCCCATGGATTTGCCCCAGCAGCTCATGGATTTGCCCCAGCTCACCTCCTGGTCCTGGTCCCAGCACATGGATAGCGGCCCAGGCAGCACCTCTCCGCTGCGTTTTTCGCTCCTTCTGAGCGTCCGGCGGCGCGCAGCTTGGGCGCTCGTCTGGGGGAGCCACGTGACCAGCCGCGATTGGCTGGTGACGTATTTCCTCCAGGCGAGCGCCGAAGCTGCGTGCTTCGGACGCTCGCATGGAGCGAATACGCGGCGGTGGCGGGCGGTGGGTGAGACACCCGCCCTTAGGGTGACGGTGTCACCCTAAAGGCGGGTGTCACCTGGTGCGGGCCGCACCCACCGCCCCCACGTTACGACGCCACTGGACGCATGTACCATGCCTAGCACACATCCTAAATCTGGTGGTACAGCGTTTCCTAACCAGGTACCCAGGGCCGGCAGAGCTTCTCAGCCAGGCCATAAAAGTCTGCAGCCACTTTAGATGGTCATTCCCAGCAAGTGTTCGCCTGGCAGAAATTCAAAGAGAATTCCACCTTGCCACATACCGTCTGATCTGTGACATGCCCACCAGGTGGAACTCGACATTAGCAATGCTGTAGCGTCTGCACAAGCAGCAGAGTGCCATCAACGAGTACCTATGTGAGTATGGCACAAGGACAGGTTCAGGAGAACTTAGTTTTCCCCCCCCCCCGCAGTGGCTGATGATCAAGGATGCATGCACTGTACTGTCACCATTTGAGGAGGCAACAAGGAAGATGAGCAGGGACAGTGCATGCATCAGTGACACAATTCCGTTAGTGTTCCTGCTGGAGCACACTCTGCAGGGAATTATAGATGTGGCTCTAGAGGCAGAGCAGCGGGAGGAAGAGGAGGTCTTCCCTAGCTCTCAAGGCCCCAGTCCTTCCGCAGACAGCATTCCAGCGGGTCCTCCTCAGATCAGACAGGAGGAGGAGGAGGAATATTTAAGTAGTAGGGGCACTGAAAGTGGGGATTCCTCAAGGGAGGGTTTTGTGTGCCCAGAAACACAAGGACTAGTACGTGGCTGGGAGGAGGAAGTGCACGATGGGGTCATCGTCCTCATTGACCAGGAAGACTCGGAAGCAAATTCCACCTCCAACCTATGCTGCATGGGCTTCCTTATCCTGCAAAGCCTGGTAAAGGACTCCAGGATACGTGCTATCAAGGAGAGGGATCATTACTGTTGGCAAGCCTTCTTGATCCACGATACCAGGGTAAAGTTGCAGAGCTCATCCTGCCCGCACAAAGGGAGGACAGGATGAAAAAACTTGAGGATGCTCTAAAGCGACACTTGTGTAACACCTTTCCAGGCACTGGTAGGTTACCAAGTGATGACACAGGTGCTTCTGAGGCTACAGATGATCAGAGGAATAGAGGTGAAGGCCGGGGCTGCTTGACTGATGCCTTTTTAAATTTTTTTAGTCCACATCGCACAGGGACGTCAAATGTAGGCAGCCATTGCCAGCGTCTTCACCGTATGGTGCAGGACTACCTAGGGGCAAGGGCAGACCTGGATACCTTTCCAGCAGATGATCCACTGGCTTACTGGGTGTTGAGATTGGATCAGTGGCCAGAATTTAGCCGATATGCTATGCAGCTACTAGGTTGTCCTTCATCCAGCGTGCTTTCTGAAAGGACGTTCAGTGCTGCTGGAGGTTTTGTCACAGACAAAAGAGTGTGTCTGTCCACCGACTCTGTAGACCGGCTGACATTTATAAAAATGAATCAGTCTTGGATCAGCAGCTATCAATCCCCTGATGCTGACGTAACGGAATAGATCAGGGATCTCTCTGCATTCACAAAACCTCCACCACTGAACTCTTCCACAATACCACGAAAGGGTTACCGTGTGAAGGCACCTGCTGCCATGAAAGGCACTTTTTTTGGGTGCACTGACGCCTGTACCAAATTTATATCATTTTAATTTTTTGAACCGCAGGGTCCAACCCTGCACTCTTCCACAATACCACAAAAGGGTTACGGTGTGAAGGCACTTGCTGCCATGAAAGGCACATTATTTGGGTGCACTGACGCCTGTACCAGATTTATATCATTTTAATTTTTTGAACCGCAGGGTCCAACCCTGCACTCTTCCACAATACCACAAAAGAGTTACGGTGTGAAGGCACTTGCTGCCATGAAAGGCACATTATTTGGGTGCACTGACGCCTGTACCAGATTTATATCATTTAAATTTTTTGAACCGTCGGGTCCAACCCTGCACTCTTCCACAATACCTCAAAAGGGTTACGGTGTGAAGGCACTTGCTGCCATGAAAGGCACATTATTTGGGTGCACTGATGCCTGTACCAGATTTATATCATTTTAATTTTTTGAACCGCAGGGTCCAACCCTGCACTCTTCCACAAAAGGATTATGGTGTGAAGGCACTTGCTGCCACCAAAGGCACAATATTTGGCTGCACTGACACTGACTCCTATATTTCCAGATTTATATAATTTTAATTTTTTGAACCGCAGGGTCCAACCCTGCACTCTTCCACAATACCACAGAGGGGTTACAGTGTGACGGCACTGTTGCCGACACTAAAGGCCCAATTTTAAAGCACCTATAGTTTCTTTCATCCAAAGCCTGCATAAGTTTCACTATAGTTTAGCCAAAAAAATCACTAAACTTGTTCTGCGTGTCCTAAAAGGTCTCCTCTTTAAATACAGACTGCCGCCCGAAGCAGTTGTTTATGAATAGATTAAAGGAAAACCGTTTACCGTCATTTGAAATGTCATTTTTTGTTTTTTAAATGTTTCTATACATCCTACAAATCCGCCACTTCACGGGCAGGTTATGGAGACCTCCTAGGCACGATATTTGAAGGAATTTTTCATTTTTATTCTTAACCTTTATTTCATGGAAAACTCACTGTTCCTTTAAAAACGTTTTTTTTTTTACTTGTTTCCTGTCCCCAGGGCACTACCCGGACCCCCATACACCTTTTATGGCAAATAGCTTGCATATATATAAACCGAAAAACCGAACTCTTGAGTCCCATTGACTTGCATTGAGTTCGGTTCGTACTCGAGTTCGAACTCGAACTTTCAAAATTGTTCGAGATCGAATGCGAACCGAACACGGGGGGTGTTCGGCTCATCCCTACTGCTGTGTCTCTGCTCAGTGCCGATCGGGCTCTGTGTAGGGACTTCATAGTAGAGGTAATGCACAAACCCCCGAATTTCACTGAATAATGAATTTCACCATTTGCGGTGTAGATATGGTAGGGGGTGTGGCTACTGTGAGGGGCTGTGAGGATTTCTCGCACAGGCACCCAGAGGCCTAAAGCCTGAGGCACAATGAGCACGTAGTGGTCTGAGCGTAGCGAAGCAAAGAGAAGCAAACATTTTGCAGGCTTGACTTCACGCCGCTACGCCTCGCTACACTGCATTACGTTTGCTTCTCTCCGCACTGGAAAGGAATCCACTAACTAAACTAAAACGTACACGCCAAAACCTTTTTATTTTCACAAAGCGCATGTCATACAGCCAAACAATAGTTTCTATTGAATAAAATACATCTAAATTACTGCCAATTTAATAGGAATAGTATAAATAAATTTGAAAAAAGTAACCCTAATCATATATATTATAGGGACACAGGGAACGCTATGTATAGAGTATGGATGCATTGATACCACACAGACATATACATACATATTTTTTAGCACGCAGACCTCATACATATATATACCCACTATCTATATATATAAACGCGAAAGTCCTGACTGATTGACTGACTGACTGACTCATCAACGCCCAGCTGAAACCGTTTAACCTAAGAACGTGAAATTTTGAAGGTGCACTGTTTTTATGATATAGCCACTCACTAAGGAAGGATTTTTGGAAACTCCGCCCCTAAGGGGGTGAAAAAGGGGGTTAAATATTTTAAACATGATACCTATATCTCAAAAACAGAAGATGTTACAAACGTGAAAATCGGTGTTTAGATTAGTCATGAAAAATAAAAAAACAGGTATTTTACCGTTTTTCAAAAATTCAACTCGGGGGCGAAAAAAGAGGGTTGAATATTTTAAATATTTTAAACAGGATACCTATATCTTAAAAACAGAAGATGGTACAGATGTGAAAATCGGTATTTAGATTTGTCTTGAAAAATAAAAAACATGTATTTTACCATTTTCAGAAAATTCCTTAGGGGGGTTAAATACATCTATATATAAACGCGAAAGTCCTGACTGACTGACTGACTCATCAATGCCCAGCTGAAACCGTTTAGCCTAGGAATGTGAAATTTTGAAGGTGCACTGTTTTTATGATGTAGGCGCCCACTAAGGAAGGATTTTTGGAAACTCCACCCCTAAGAGGGTGAAAAAGGGGGTTGAATATTTTAAACAGGATACCTATAGCTCAAAAACAGAAGAAGCTACAGATGTGAAAATCAGTATTTAGATTCGTCTTGAAAAATAAAAAAACACTTATTTTACCGTTTTTCAAAAATCCAAGTAGGGGGCGAAAAAAATATTTTAAACAGGATACCTGTATCTCCAAAAGAGAAGATGTTACAGACCTGAAAATTGGTATTTAGATTTGTCTTGAAAAATAAAACAACACGTATTTTATCATGTTCTGAAAATTCCTTGGGGGGGCAAAAAGGGGGGTTGAATACTTTTATCAGTATACCTATATTTCAAAAACCAAAGATGTTACGGGTGTGAAATTTGGTATTTACAATCCTCGTGAAAAAAACCAAACATGTTTTTTGCCATTTTCCACAAATCCAATTGGGGGGGGTTGGGGGAAAGGGGTCTGAATAGGTTTATCATTATACCTATATTTCAAAAACCAAAGATGTTACAGACGTGAAATTTGGTATTTACAATCTTCTTTAACCACTTGGCTGCTATGGACGCGCTCAGCGCGTCCAGCCAAGTGGTTCTCCTGTGCTACGGACGCGCTCAGCGCGTCCGAGCACAGGAGGCAGCAATCCGCCGGATTCCGGCGGATTGCTGCGCCCCCCGGTGCGGGCTGACATCTTGGATGTCAGCCCAGCACTCAGGAGCCCGGCAGGGACATTAGATGTCATCGCGGCTACGCGATGACATCTAATTCAGGCGCCCCCCCGCATGTGCGGAGGAGGCGCCTGAAAGGGAGGGGGGAGGTCCTTTGGACCGCTCTCCCTCCCGATCGCCGGGGAGCAGGGGGTTAAGACAGGCACCGCTTGGAAGGGCACAGCCTGCCCTTCCAAACGGTGGCTCTCATTAACCCCTGGGGAGCCGGATCACGAATCGGCGCTGAAAAGCGCCGGTTCGTGATCCTTTCCCGGAGCTGGCCGACATCTTGGATGTCGGCCAAGCCTCCGGGAACTCCCCCTGAGGACTGGCGTCATCGTGCTATGCACGATGACGCCAGTCCTGGAGTTAACCCCTAGCTGCCACCAACGGTGGAGATAGGGAATTCATTGGAATCCCCTATCTCCCGATCCGTGGCAGCTAGGGGTTAATATTTGGTACTGTTGGATCGGCCAGAGCATGGCCATTCCAATGATAGCAAACACCACTGTGAAAAAAGTTTTAAAAAAATAAATAATTAAAAATAAAAATAAAAAATATTTAAAAAAAATTATAAAAAAAAAAATAAACAAGTTTTTTTTTTTTTTTGGTTTGTTAATGCAGCAATATTGTTCCCATTTCAATTATAATGTGAACAATGATGCTGCACTAACGATTTTTGTATGCGGTGCGTTTGTTAAAAATCGCGTAATGTCCCCCAAAAAAAAATGTAACGAGACCCCATCTCTAATTTTTTTAACAAGCACACCCCATACAAAATATAACCACAATTGCTCGCATGTTAAAATGTGAAAAAAATACACTTTACACGTTGTAAATTATTGAAAATTCATAATTTTAATTGCATTTTTTGTTATAATCAATACAAATCCAAATAAGGAGAGGTCGAGGAAAGGGGTCTAAATACTTTTATCAGTATATCTATAATTCAAAAACCAAGATGTTACAGGTGTGAAGATTGGTAATTACAATCTTTTGAAAATAAAGAAACACGTGTTTTACCATTTTCCAAAAAGCCAAGTGGGGGGGTAAAAAAAAGGGGGGTGAATAATTTTAAACAGCATACCTACATCTCAGAAACAGAAGATGTTACAGAATTGAAATTGGTATTTAGATTTGTCTTGAGAAACAAAAAAACACCTATTTTACCATTTTCCAAAAATCCAGTGGGAGGGGGGAAAAAAGGGGGGTTGAATACTTTTATCAGTATACCTATATTTCCAAAAAACAAAGATGTTACAGGTGTGAAATTTGGTATTTACAATCTTCGGGAAAAAAAACAAACATGTGTTTTGCCATTTTCCACAAATCCAAATAAGGAGAGGTCGAGGGAAAGGGGTCTAAATACTTTTATCAGTATATCTATATTTCAAAAACCAAGATGTTACAGGTGTGAAGTTTGGTAATTACAATCTTTTGAAAATAAAAAACACATGTCTTACCAAAAATCCAAGTGGGGGGGGGGTAAAAAAAAGGGGGGTGAATACTTCTAAACAGCATACCTACATCTCAGAAACAGAAGATGTTACAGAAGTGAAAATTGGTATTTAGATTTGTCTTGAGAAACAAAAAACACATGTTTTACCATTTTCCAAGAATCTCACGTGGTGGGTGAAAAAAGGGGGGTGAATACTTCTAAACAGCATACCTACATCTCAGAAACAGAAGATGTTACAGAAGTGAAAATTGGTATTTAGATTCGTCTTGAAAAATAAAAAAACACGTATTTTACTGTTTTTCAAAAATCCAAGTGGGGGGGTAAAAAAAAGGGGGGTGAATACTTTTCAACAGTATACCTATATCTCAAAAACAGAAGATGTTACAGACGTGAAAATCGGTATTTAGATTCATCTTGAAAAATAAAAAAACACGTATTTTACTGTTTTTCAAAAATCCAAGTGGGGGCGAAAAAAGGGGGTTAAATATTTTAAATATTTTAAACAGGATACCTGTATCTCCAAAACAGAAGATGTTACAGACCTGAAAATTGGTATTTAGATTCGTCTTGAAAAATAAAACAACCCGTATTTTATCATGTTCTGAAAATTCCTTAGGGGGCAAAAAGGGGGGGGGGGTTGAATACTTTTATCAGTATACCTATATTTCAAAAACCGAAGATGTTACGAGTGTGAAATTTGGTATTTACAATCCTCGTGAAAAAAACCAAACATGTTTTTTGCCATTTTCCACAAATCCAATTGGGGTGGGTCGGGGAAAAGGGGTCTGAATATTTTTATCATTATACCTATATTTCAAAAACCAAAGATGTTACAGATGTGAAATTTGGTATTTACAATATTCTTGAAAAATAAAAAAAAAGGTGTTTTACCATTTTCCAAAAATCCCAAGTGGGGGGGTGAAAAAAGTGGGGGCTGAATACTTTTAAACAGGATACCTATATCTCAAAAATAGAAGATGTTTCATACGTGAAAATTGGTATTTAGATTCGTCTTGAGAAACAAAAAAAACACCTATTTTACCATTTTCCAAAAATTCAGTGGGAGGGGACAAAAAGGGGGGTTGAATACTTTTATCAGTATACCTATATTTCAAAAACCAATGATGTTACAGAAGTGAAATTCGATATTTACAATCTTAATTTTCCGAAAATCCAGTTAAGGGGGTGGGGGAAAGGGATGTGAATACTTTTATCAGTATACCTATATTTCAAAAACCAAAGATGTTACAGGTTTGAAATTTGGCACTTACATTCTTCTTGAAAAATAAAAAAAACACATGTTTTACAATTTTCCAAAAATCCCAAGTGGGGGGAAAGGGGGGGTTCTACCAAAAGAAACTCAAGTTTCTTTTAAAAAACAATTTTAACAAATCCTAAAATCCACGCGAGAGAAGCCGTGGGCAAAAGCTAGTATATACATATACAGGTATATATATAAATCACGAGTATAGCAGTCTGTAGTGATACCTTTTTTATTGGACTAACGTTACATTTAAAGTACAAGCTTTCGAGAGTGATCCTCCCTTCGTCAGGTATAGAAGCTTACTGATCAAAATAGTAGAATTAAACATTGGGACATTCATAGGGCACACAGTTGGGGGTGTTAGATGTTGTACATCGCCAAATGGCATGGTCAGGGGGGGGAACAGCAAAAAGAGCATTTAATTGTCTTAGTAGTTTACTACTATATATATATATATATATATAGCAGTCTTTAGTGATACCTTTTTTATTGGACTAATGTTACATTTAAACGTTAGTCCAAAAAAAAAGGTATCACTAAAGACTGCTATACTCGTGATTTTGGCATCTGGACTACCACGGCCTACCTAATCTCTTTCTCGCTCTCTATATATATATATAGTGTGGCATAGCATTGATTTTAGGGTTCTGTGTAATAACAGATCCAGGATGTGTAAAAGTGAGACAGGGGTCATTTGCATATCTTACCCAGAGTTCCTTGCTGCATATGGGGAATGTGGCACAGGAACTCTGGGATGCAATTCTTTGAATTGCTATGATGTGCAAGTGGCTTCTGCAATATTTAAACACCTATATATATATATATATATATATTACCCACTAATGTGTATATATGGTCTGGTCTGAGGTCTATGTGGAATAATATATATATACTGTATATTGGGTGTCTATATATAAATATATAATTGGGTATATATATATTATCCCACACAGACCTCAGACCTGACCATATATACCCAGACACATATGGGGGGGGGTGGCATGTGGACAGCCTCAACTAAATGTTCCCCCCTCATCCCTCCAGAAGAAATGTTGAACTTGGCAGGGCAGCGAGTGAAAAAAGGGGACACTTCTCACATCCTGACCAGTGTGTAATTATATATATATACATACTGGGCAGGATGTGAGAAGTGCCCCCTTTTTTTCCAATCACTGCTCTGTCAAGTTTTCTTCTGGAGGGATGGGGGGACATTTAGTTGAGGCTGTCCACATGCCACCCCCCCCAATGTGTGTGTGTAATATAATATATATCTTGCCTGCCCTTGCCTTCCCCAATACATTTGCAGAGGGTACAAAAAAAATCCACTGAGAAACCTGAGACCCCGCACAGCCCATATGCCCCCCTCTACCTGGCTGTATGTATCTAATCATAATCATAAATATATACAGCCAGATAGAGGGGGGGGGCATATGGGCTGCGCGGGGTCTCAGGCAGTGGGTTTTGTTTGTACCCTCTGCAAATGTATTGGGGAAGGTAAGGGCAGACAAGATTTTCACATTATGGAGGGGGTCCCGTCTATAGATCTGCACAAACGACAATGGAGTCACCGGGTAAGCTTCATGAAGAACTGCTTTATTCTCCTGGCATTCTGTGTGTGACAGCCTCTGCTTCCTGGTTTCTCTAAGACCCTTACATTTCCTGTCTCCACCCCCAGGTCTCCACATGGCTATGTATATATGCAACACACATATTCTACATCTTTCCCCTTTTAAATAAAACATATACATAACATGCATGAAACTAGTAGAAAAGAAAAACCACTTCCAGGCGCACCTTACTAAAATTTCCACTTTTTTAACCCCTTAGTGACCGGGCGGTTTTACACAAATCCGTCTTTTAGTGACCGCTGCTGTTTTTACGTTTCTGCACTGTTAGTGTTTAGGTCAAATTTTCCTCTTACTCGTTTATTCGACCCACACATATTATACACCCTTTTTCCCGCCATTAAATGGACTTTCTAGAAATTTCCATCATATCGAATAATTTACTATAAAAAAAATATGAAATATGAGGAAAAAAATGGTAAAAACACACTTTTTCGTAATTTAATCCCCAAAATCTACAACCACCCAAAAAGACCCCGGCTAAATAGGTTCAAAATTTTGTCCCGAGACTAGAAATACCCAATTTTTACATGCGTTTGCTTTTTAACCCCTTCACTGCTGAGACAGTTCACCTATGTGCGCTGTGCTCACTCTGACCATTTTGTGCTAATTATTTTTAGATGACAGCCTAGGTCCTATTTAATTAAACTCCCCCAGACAAAAAAAACTTTAAAAAAAATAAAATTATTTAATTTAATTTTTTTATTATTTTTTTTATTTAAATTTTTTTAACACCTGGTCATGTTTGGTATCATTGGAAAGGCCATAATCAGGCCTTTCAAATGATGTCAAATATGACCATCTAGCTGCCATGGATCGGGAGATAAAGGGATCCTTAGGATCCCTTTATCTCTACATGGCAGCTAGAGGGTTAACTGGCCCACTGACATCCTCACACATATGGTGAGGTTGTCAGTGGGTGGGGGGGGACCTGGAGGCTTGGCTGACATCCAAGATGTCAGCCCCCCTCCAGGTTTGAATTGCGTTTTGGCGCCAATTGGTGCCGCAACGTGATCCGGCGGCGAAACTGTTAATGCCATACACCGCTGAAAAGGGGAGGCTCTCCCCTCTCCAGTGGTGCAAACCGCATATCTCTAGCTTCAATGGTTGGGGAGATAGAGGGCTCCGAAGGAGCCCCCCCTCCCCTCCATTGAAATGCATGGGGACGCCTGCTGATGACGTCACCAGCTCGCCTGCCCATGTAAATCACATGGGCAGGCTTCCTCCCTGCCAGATCACTGTGGGATCCAGCGAGGGAGGTGAGTATCGGGCGGGAGGGGGATTAGGCGCCGCTGACGTACCCTGTACGTCCGCGGGTCTAAGGGAGACCCGAGAACAGGACGTACAGGGTACGTCAGTGGCCCTTAAGGGGTTAAAACCAAAAATGGCCAATGTACAAACATCTAATGAATTAATATTTAACCCTTTCGCTGCTGAGGCTTTTCCCGCCCCTGTGCTGAGGTCATTTTTTACCTGTTTTGCGCATCATGTTTAAACCTGTTTTGAAGGCTTATTTTAGTATATGACATCGACATATTATATATCGTTCTTTCCGTCAGACTCGGTAGATTCATAATATGTCATTATTATATGTATACGTTATGTCATGTTTGTATATTATAACAAAAAATGCAATAAAATATGTATTTTCAATAATTTACAGCGTGTAAAGTGTTTTTTTCCACATTTTAACATGCGAGCAATTGCGGTTATATTTTGTATGGGATGCGCTTGTTAAAAAAATTAGAGATGGGGTCTCGTTACATTTTTTTTTGGCGAAAATGACACCATTTTTAACAAACGCACCGCATACAAAAATCGTTAATGCAGCATCATTGTTCACATTATAATTGAAATGGGAACAATATTGCTGCATTAACAAAACAAAAAAAAAAAAAAAAAGTGTTTATTTTTTTTTTTTTAATTTTTTTTTTTAATTTTTTTTTATTTTTATTTTTATTTTTATTTTTTTTTTTACATTTTTTTTACTTTCATGTTTGGTATCGTTGGAACGGCCATGCTCTGGCCGATCCAACGATATCAAAATTTAACCCCTAACTGCCACGGATCGGGAGATAGGGAGTTCATTGGAACTCCCTATCTCCACAGTTCGTGGCAGTTAGGGGTTAATGCTAGGACTGGCGTCATCGTGCTGCGCACGATGACGCCAGTCCTCTGGGGGAGTTCCAGAAGCTTGGCCGACATCCAAGATGTCGGCCAGCTCCCGGGAAGGATCGCAAATCGGCGCTTTTCAGCGCCGATTTGCGATCCAGCTCCCCAGGGGTTAATGCCAGGCATCATTTGGAAGGGCAGGCTGTGCCCTTCCAAATGATGCCTGGGTTAAGCCCCTGTGAGCCGCCGATCGGGAGGGAGAGAGGTCCGAAGGACCTCCCCCCCTCCCTTTCAGGCGCCTCCTCCGCACATGCGGGGGGGGGCGCCTGAATTATGTGTCATCGCGGGGGCGCGATGACACATAATAATGGCGGCCACTGCTCGGGATGCCGGGCTGACATCCAGGATGTCAGCCCGCACCGGAGGGGCCAGCGATCGGCCGGAACCCGGCCGAACGCTGACCCCAATGCGAGGACGCGCTCAGCGCGTCCTCCGCATACCAGGGGCAATGCTGAGGACACGCTGAGCGCGTCCTTAGCATTGAAGTGGTTAAACAAAACAGTGGTTATATTATAATCATAAATGTGTATAACTTAAGGAGTTCAGTGGTGTTTCTTTTTTTCCCCTCTCTCAGCATGGGGTCCTGCGATGTAGCTGTTCGGTATCCCAAGAAAAAAGGAGGGGGGAGGGTATTTCTCCACTTGATGTAAAAAAAGACAGCAGAGCGGCAGATAATTCAATTAAAATGCATTTATTAATCAATAAAAAGGTAGACCTTCAACTATAAAATCAATTGTTAAAGTACTAATTAAGTAGGATCAACAAAAACGCGCTGAATGCA
The DNA here is from genome assembly GCA_009667805.1 of Leptobrachium leishanense. Taxonomy (NCBI): domain Eukaryota; kingdom Metazoa; phylum Chordata; class Amphibia; order Anura; family Megophryidae; genus Leptobrachium; species Leptobrachium leishanense. The sequence continues at coordinate 31,093 of RXON01004119.1, read as the reverse complement.
TGAAACTAGACCAGAGTGCAGCATAACAATGAACCGTAAAACATGTAACATAAAACATGAAATGCTGTAATCAGTATGTGATAAAGTCATTAAACTTTGGGTTAGGTTTGCACATTCTCCCCGATCGAGTAACAACCAGTGGGGTTTCTGAATCTGAAATATGTTGCCTGAAATCGTCATTATTTTGTAGTGGTGCATTACATTCATCGTTTGGAGTGTCATTTGGCACCGTAGCAGATGGCCGTGCTTGAGGTTCTGAAGAGACCAAAGGAGCAAATGAGGCAGGGATGGGACTGTAGGAGGTGACGGCGGTTTCTTACATAGGTCCTGCCATTAGAGTGGACACCATAGCTGTTGGGTTGGCGGGCCTTTCCATGAACCGTAGCCAGTTTGTCAAACCCACGGGAAGTCTCCATCCGTACCACCTGCCCTGGCTCCAGAGGTGAAAGACGCCTGGCTGACTTGTCATGGCTTATCTTCCCTTTCGTTCGGAGCCGAAATAAAGCAGCCTGAACATCAGTCTCAACTTTAGGCAGTAGCTGTGTCACGACCACGGGGATCAAAGTCCTGGTGCGACGTGACAGTAAACGTTGTGCCGGAGAAGGAATTCCATTCCGTGGTGTGTTGTGGAGGTTGAGTAGTGCTGTGTGCAACGGCTTTCTCAGTATGGTTATGAGTGGCTGATGATCCGTTTCCACAGTCACTGGGCGGCCATAGATATAAACATGGAATTTCATACAAGTGAAAACTAGTCCCAATAATTCTTTCTCAATCTGTGCATAATGAGCTTCAGTCTCAGTAAGAGCTCTTGATGTGAAAGTCACAGGCCTGTCATCTTGAAGACAGACTGCACCAAGACCATGCTGCGAGGCGTCAGCAGACAATATCACCGGTTTGTGTACATCAAAATACTGCAGGACAGGTGGACTTGTCAGATGTGCTTTGAGTGTATCCACAGCAGCAGCATGTTGTTCAGTCCAACACCAGTCAGCATCTTGGCGCAGGAACTGACGGAGAGGAGACGTTATCTCACTGTAGCGGTAAATGAATTTTGAGAGATAATTGGTCATGCCAAGAAACCTCTGTAACGCATGTTTGTCTTCTTGGACAGGCATTTGGTGAATGGCCTTGGTTTTTTCTGGGTCAGGCTTAACAACTTTATCTGTGAGAAGGTGGCCTACTTACGGCACCTCTGAAACTCTAAAGCGACATTTAGTGGGGTTGAGCTGTACATTGATGGCTCTGGCACGATCTAGGATACATTTAAGCAGTTTGTCATGTTCCTCAACAGAAGAGCCCCAAATCAAGATATCATCCACAACAATTTCACATGGTTATAACAATAGCCCACAAGGGCAAAAGTGAATAGTTGGCGCTAAAATTACAGTGTTTATCTTTACAATTTTGTGCTGCTCCAACACCCACGTGCACCCCACACACGACCAATAATCAAAATACAGTCGGACACGGGACTGGTGTCCGACTGTATTTCACATGGTTGTCCAGCAAAAAGCTGTTCCATGCATCTTTGAAAGACTTCACTTCCTGTGGAAATCCCATATGGCATCCGTAAGAATTTGTATCTTCCAAATGGGGTCATGAATGTTGTGAGTGTTGATGATTCCTCATCCAGGGGGATTTGCCAGAAATTGAATCCACACTTCGCATCTAAAATACTAAAGACCTTTGCTTGTGGCATATCAGCAATTACTTGTTCCACTGTCTTTAATGGGTGGTGAGGCCTCAGGAGAGCCTTATTAAGGTGCACAGGATCAATACATATGCGTACCGTGCCATCCGTCTTTATTGCAGCTGCCATGGCAGACACCCAAGGGGTAGCCTCCTCCACGGGGGCGATGATGCCCAGCCTAATCATTCTTTCCAGTTCATTGACAACTATGAACTTTCATAGCTAGCTGGATTCGTCGGGGGCACACACTGTCGGGTGCGCGGATTCATCCAGGCGCATGTGATACGTGACTGGAAGCTTGCCAATAGTGTCAGTACGAAATAGGTCCTCATAATCCGTCAACACAGAGGCCTGTTGTTGTACAGCATGTACCTCTGAGCTGAGTTGGATGAGATTTAACCGGATGCTGTCTGGCAAGCCTAACAGGCTTTTAACATTTCTATCCACTATATAGCAACGTGCCTCCTGGAAGATCCAAGGTAGTAGTGCCCAATGTCTGAATTGTTTGTCTGCCATAAGCTATCAGGTTTACTTTATTTGACTGGTCAATTTGGGCACGAGGGTCAATGCTTTGCAGTGTGGATAGGGACATGACATTACATTTAGCACCGGTGTCGATTTTAAGCTTAACCTGCGTGTTACATGTGGTTGACCGGGTGGTGAATATTTCTCCTCTATTTGCAAGTAGGTCCACACTTTCACAATGAAAACCATCTCGGGAATCATCACTTTCCACTTCATTTATTCTGTGTACATATTTCTTTTTATTTGCACGAAATGGTGGCATCCACGCACCTGTAATTGGAGGCTTGGATCTACAGCACTTCGCAAAATGATTCCATTTGTTGCACAGGTTACAGCGTTTATTAAAAGCTGGGCACTTGTTGCGCTCAGTGCCATGCTTGCCACCACAGTTACCGCATTGATGTTCATGCTGCTGCACCGCAAATACTTCTGTCTCTTTTTTTAGTTCCTTAGTTCCTGACAGCAGAGTCCAGTGTCAGGTCTCTTTCCTGCAATAACTGAGCACGAACTGCATCATTGTGGATTCCACAGACAATTCTGTCACGTATTAGTTCATCGGTTAATGCACCAAAATCACATCCTTTAGCCAGCAGTCTCAATGTGGCCACATAGGATTGAATTCCTTCATCAGATTTTTGAGTCATCATGTTAAATGCATGTCTGTCCATTATCACATTCCGTTCAGGTAGACAGATGGTCTTCAAATTTCTTGATTAACGCATCAGGGTCCTCTTTGTCCTCACCCTCTTGAAAGTGAAAGGATTCATATTTATTCAGTGCATCTGAACCAGCCAAATTGAGAAAAGTGTAAGCTTGAACCTTTTTTGATTAGTCTGAAAGCCCTGCTTTGCTGTACACGTCCCATTCTCTCCTGAATTTCAGCCAGTTGTTAGCAATGTCGTTATCAAACAAAGACAAGTACTTCTATGCGCCTTAGATTTTGAGCCATGATTCCTCAGCAATCTCACTTCTGATACCATGTAGATCTGCACAAGCTTTATGAAGAACTGCTTTATTCTCCTGGCATTCTGTGTGTGACAGCCTCTGCTTCCTGGTTTCTCTAAGACCCTTACACTTCCTGTCTCCACCCCCAGGTCTCCACATGGCTATGTATATATGCAACACACATAGTCTACACCGTCGGCATCTGGCCCCAAGTCCGGCAGTGGGGTGGTTCTCCTCTCCTCCGTGCTCCCCGGTCCGCTGAAGAAGACAGAGGGAAGTGCGGATGGAGCACTGCTGGTGGGAGGGACCTACATGACTCGGCGCAAGTGCCGTGTGCTGCAGGTCCTGCCCCTCCCCTCAGCGCATCACTCCACCGAGGGGAAAGTTGGATGTTTCCAACTCCCTTCGCTCAGCGCTGCATCGTGACGCGGCCTGAGCGAGGGAGGGGGAAAAACCTATCCACACTGAGTGCGTCTCGATGCCGCTTACAGGCGCAGCGCGTCGCTTCGTGCTTAGTGTGCCTCAGGCTTAAGGCTGGCCCTGACTGGGCGCAATGACATCTATTCCAGGGACACCCCCCGCCAAAGCAGGGAAGGTGCCTGAAGGGGAGGGGGCTAGGTCTTTTGGACCTCTCTCCCTCCCCATCCGTAAGGGCCACAAAAAAAGGCAGGCACCGCTTGACGGGCATAGCCTGCCCTTCCAAGCAGTGGCTGTCTTTAACCCCTTAGGGGCAGGATCGGGATTCAGCGGCAACAGGTGCAGAATCGCAGTCCTCTCCCGGAGGTGGCTGACGTCTTGGATGTCGGCCAAGCCTCCGGGATCTCCCCTGCCTACTGGTGTCATCGCGCATGGACTCGATGACGTCAGTTCGGGAGTTAACCGCTAGCTACCACCTATGGTGGAAATAGGGGGGCCCAATGACCCCCTATCTCCTGATCCGTGACAGTTAGGGGTTAATGTTTGGTATCATGTGAAAGGCCAGAGCATGACAATGCTAACCCTAAAGGAAAAAAAAAAAGTTTAAAAAAAAGTTTTTTTTTAAATGCAGCAATATTGTTCCCATTTCAATTATAATGTGAACAATGATGCTGCGCTAACGATTTTTTTCTATGGAGGGGTTTGCTAAAAATCAAGTAAAATAAATGTAATGAGTCCCCATTTGTAATTTTTTTAACATGCGCACCCCATAGAAAATATAAACACAAAGGCGCGGATGATAAAATGTGAAAACAAACCCCACTTTAAACGCTGTAGATGATTGAAAATTCAAATGTTATTGCATTTTTGGTATAATATTCAAACAGGGCATGACGTATACATATAATAATGATATATTATGAATTTGCCGATTCTGACAGAAAGAACGTTATATAATTTGTCTGGGTTGTATAATAAAACGTGACTTCAAATCGCGTTTAACATGATGAGCAAAACCGGTAAAAATTAGCTCAGCACACAGGGGTGAAATGGCTCAGCAACAAAAGGGTTAATACATTGTTGATTCTAAGTCAAAGCTGCAGGACTTACATGTGTATGCCAGGAATTTATCTGGTCTCATCGTGTGCATGTCAGAGAGTATGACCTTAGGGGTAAAGTAGGGCAACCTTTTATCCTCCCGTAATTATGTTCCAATGTACATGCAAAGTTAAATTTTTGTCTTTAAAGAACATGTTTTTGACTTTTCTTAAAAGGTCACTGTAGAAGGTGCTTTCAAAGATTGAGACTATGTTCCCATAACAACGCAGGACATTATTTAGTTCTGACGTTAAATTACATCAATTTCAATTGCCCCAAAGTAACGAATTTAGTTATTCCTTTACTCCCCACCCATTACGTCCAATCCTCTTCGTTTAGAGGCAGCCCCTGACATTTTTGCTGACCACTTCATATTTTTGGCAGATGTCTTGTTTTCTATAAAAAGGTCAATGGTTAGATGTTGCTTACAGCTTACTTCATCCAGGATTAATTTCACCTTATCTTAACTGGCGCAAACCGTCATTCTATGGATATGAAGTTTCTCATTGTCCTTGTTTTGTTCGCTCTTCTGAAACAAGCAGGTAAAATATCTTTCTCTATATAATTAGGATTTACAATTATAAAGGCATAAATATGCATATATCACACAAATGGACCACAAGAAAATGGTTGCTATATCAGTTTCTTAGCATTCTCATCTGTTTCACTTGAACCAGATTTTATTCTTGAAAAATAAATGTTGTTAAATAAGGGTTTTCCACATCACTTATTCAATAATTTTGAAATCTGTTCTTAACACATTAGAAGGATTATGTTGTAGTATGTGATGTAGTAAGCGACAAATACAAGAACACAATAGCTGTTAAATAATGATAAATAATATTTGTAATTTCTTTTAATAGTAATTTGCATTTGAGTTTTGTGCATAGCACGTCATGCTGTAATAAGATATCTATAAAGCACGGTCTAAATTTTGAAAACTACGTAATTACTAAATGTCTTTTCTGTTTCTCTTGTTCTTGTTCATTTAGGAGCTGCTAACTATGGTAAGTGTGTTTTATTTGAGGTGCATTTTGCGAGATCACTTCTGCAAAGCAAATGGGACAGCTGGTCAAATCCCACATTTTCTAAAGGATAGTTGTCTTGTTTCTCCATCGTCACCATTGGATAGGGCCAGATTCATGGACATGGAACTGAAGATTTTGGTGGGACACAGTCCCATTCCTTTCACCCAGGTGTCAAGTCCAGTGGGAATGTTGGAAGTTTCTTCACTATCTTTTGCAGAGGGAACTGTGTTCCCATTAGTCCTATACCCTATAATCTTGTGTTCAGGTGTTCAATTATATATTTCCCTTTTTAAGGCACAATAAATACATTATTTATCATTTTGCTAAAATACACAAATATGCATACATATATATCAAATTTAAATATGTTTGTGTTATTGCAAGATGATAATTGCTAATTGGGGTAAACAAATCAAGGCGGGGTCCCACACTTCTTTTTTTAAGGACTTGACCCCTGCTTTCCAACCTAACCTTCCTTTGCTAAGTGGCATCTCCATTTTTAAAAATGGTAGCTGGCAAAACAAATAAATAGAAAACCAATGCTGGCATGTGAAATATAAGCAAAATGCTATTTATGGATATGCTATTAGCTTGAAAACATGGCTATGAGAAAAAATCTAATGTGTTGGTCACTTGGTATGGAATCTGTATATTTGGCATTGGAAATTTTCCAAAGAACCATCATATCGAAACTATATGTGTACATATAGAAATAAATTCACTTGCTATAATGCCGTATAACTAAAACCATGTACAATGCTGATTTTCAGGTTGATAATGGTATCAGAGAATATCTGTTGTTATCATAAGGACAAATGAGTACATTCTAATTATACTGTATTATAGTGTAGTGAAATGTTAATTTAAACAAATACACTACCTACCACATACATATGCTAGATTAATTGTGCATTACAAAAAAACACACATTATAAAGCACATGCTGCTGTATTTTTTCTTTTTTTGAAGCAATTCATGTTAAAAGGAAAACTAAAGTTAGATTTTTTTTATCCTCTGTATCCATTTGGTGGTGTTGAAACATATACCAAAATCTGTGAAAAAAACGTTTCTTGTCTACGCTCGTTTATTTAATCTACAGTATTTAAATGTTAATGAGGTGGAGGAGGGGATGTTTAGATAAGACGGCAGGAGGTTATTGTTCTCAAGGCTGAGATAAGAGACAGTAGCTAGATAGGATTAGGGATGAGCCGAACACCCCCGTGTTCGGTTCGCATTCGAACTTGAACAATTTCAAAAATTTGAGTTCGAAAGCGAACACGAACCGAACTCAATGTAAGTCAACGGGACTCAAAAGTTCGATTTTTAGAGTGCCCTGCAAGAGGGCATATATGCAAGATATTTGCCATAAAAGGTGTATGGGGGTCCGGGTAGTGCCCTGGGGGACAGGAAACAAGGAGAAAAAGTTTTAAAAAAAACGTTTTTAAAGGGACAGTGAGTTTTCCATGAAATAAAGGTTAAAAATAAAAACGAAAAATTTCTTCAAATATCGTGCCTAGGAGGTCCCTCCCCATAACCTGCCCGTGAAGTGGCGGATTTGTAGGATGAATAGAAACATTTAAAAACAAAAAAATTACGTTTAAAATGACGGTAAACGGTTTTCCTTTAATCTATTCATAAGCAACTACTTGGGGCGGCAGTCTGTAGTAAAAGAGGAGACCTTTTAGGACACGCAGAACAAGTTTAGTGATTTTTTGGCTAAATTATGGTGAAACCTATGCAGACTTTGGAAGAAAGTAACAATAGGTGCTTTAAAATTGGGCCTTTAGTGTCGGCAACAGTGCCGTCACACCGTAACCCCTCTGTGGTATTGTGGAAGAGTGCAGGGTTGGACCCTGCGGTCCAATATTAAAATGATATGAATCTGGTAGAGGCGTCAGTGCACCAAAATATTGTGCCTTTGGTGGCAGCAAGTGTCTTCACACCGTAACCCTTTTGTGGTATTGTGGAAGAGTGCAGGGTTGGACCATGCGGTCTTATATTATAAAGATATGAATCTGGTAAAGGCGTCAGTGCACCCAAATATTGTGCCTTTGGTGGCAGCAAGGGCCTTCACACCGTTAGTAACCCCTCTGTGGTATTGTGGAAGAGTGCAGGGTTGGACCCTGCGGTCCAAAAAATTTAAATGATATAAATCTGGTAATATAGGCATCAGTGTCAGTGCAGCCAAATATTGTGCAACAATTACAACAATTCCCAGATATTTTGTAGAAATGAGACCTCCAAAATACTTGGTGGCAGTGAGAACACAAAGATTAGAACAATTCCCAGATATTTTGTATAAATGACTGACCCTCAAAATAGTTGGTGGCAGTGAGAACACAAAGATTAGAACAATTCCCAGATATTTTGTAGAAATGAGACCCCCAAAATTGCTGGTGGCATTGAGAACACAAAGATTAGAACAATCCCCAGATATTTTGTAGAAATGAGACCCCAACAATAGTTGCTGGCAGTGAAAACACAAAGATTACAACAATTCCCAGATATTTTGTAGAAATGACTGACCCCCAAAATAGTTGCTGGCAGTGAGAACACAAAGATTAGAACAATTCCCAGATATTTTGTAGAAATGAGACCCCCCCAATAGCTGCTGGCAGACTGGCAGTGAGAACACACACTAACACAACAATCTCCTCTCAAAAAACACGTGCTGAAGGCTGTGTTAAGCCTTATATAGTGTGCTGCGGGACTTAGCTCTGTGAGCCCGTGATTGGGCAAAATTTGGCCAATCAGGACTCTGAGCCGTGATTGGCATAGTCTTGCACCTGTCTTACAAGGCAAGGCTGTAGCCAATTACTAACTTCAGGCCAGTGGAAAAGTGCATTGTGGTCCATTGTGGTGCATTGTGGGTGAACATGCGGCGAACATGCGGAAATGTTTGTAGTTCACGAACATGCAATGTTCGATTCGAACTCCGAACCGATCGAACCGAACAGCTCATCCCTACATAGGATAGGAAAGGGAGCTTAAAAGACTTCTAATCTACCCCTGGTGATGTCCTTTGAATACATCCCACACCACACAATTATTTCAGAGTAAGTGATCAACCCATAGACTCTATTCTATGGCCATTGCCACAAAGTGAGGAGCAAGTGATGGAAAGATACTCAGGGTTGTTCAAAGAGAATCGAAAAGTCACCGCACGTTCGGTGACTTTTCGTTCTCTTGAATTCGGTACGATTTGGCGATCCCATTTCGGTGACCTTGCGGTGTATTCAGCAAGCACCACAGGGCCGCCGTAATGCAGGGAAAAGTCGCCACAAACCCACCGAAAACTCACAGCAAAATGAGGGCGAACGCACACCGAAACCCCCAAAAACATCTGGATTAACCTGCCGAAAACACAGGAAAAACCCGAGCAGGAGCCGATCACACGTAGAGCAGTTGCCGGAAAAACCCGACACCGCAGACGAAGGAGGTGAAGAAAAAAAAACAGTACGCTTGAATGTTTGAAAAGTGAAACGTTGTTTGCAAACAAACTGCTGAGCGAAAATGTCTGAAATTTACATATGAGGTCCAATGAATGATAATAAAAAGGGCTGTTACAGAAAAAAGAAGAAATGTTAAGAAAAGGGAAAAAAATTGTTTGCAAAAAAATCCCGAGAAATGCCTAAAAGGTCTGAAAAAATCTACAAATAAAGTGATTTTTTACTGCAGAATATTATAATGAATGGTTTATTAGATATTGAATTAAAACGGGAATATTATTAACATTGAAGCCTATGGCATTCGCCTGAATAAACCTGCCGAATTAAACCATCGAATGGCAGGGCATTTCGGGAACCTTTCACTGCTGGTTTTTGTTCTCTGAATAGCCGAAGCATTGCTTTTATATGGGGATTTCACTGCCCTTAAACAGGCACCAAACAGGCACCTTATGTGCAGGCTAACTTCTATATGTCTAGCACCAATAAACAGGGATGCCTTTTATTGCAATGTGAAAAATTCTACTTCCCATGTGTTTAAAAGATATTGCAAGTTAGACAAACAGAACATTTAAACAAACAAAAAATAAAACATTTGAAGTAACTGCCAAAAGGAGAAAAAAAAATCTTTTGTGACTTTGTCATCATGACATCACATTTATTCTTCAAATGAAAAATCTCTTTTCATACATTTGTAGAGATTGTGTCAAAAACAATCAACAGTCACATTAATACTAGCGTGCAAAAGCTGTTTTCTTAGATTTGAACATTATATATATTTCTCCTGAATCAGATAAAACCGCACAAACAGCCTTTATAATTCTTACTGTAAATAATGTATTCATCTGTTTTGGGGACTACGTGGCATAAGTAACTTCCTAACACCTCTATAACCAGAAGTGACAGAGCAAAACTGACAATGGCCATTCATTCCAGGCTGCCAAGAAAAAAACACTTTGATACCTTGATATATTTTAGCTGAAAAATTTTCAGGTGGGATTTTCATGGAATAGTAAACACTGCAGTACTATGTAACAGTGTGTCCATTTTCTGAGGTATGAATGTTTTTACACTTTCTAATGTAACTCTTTTAAACTAATATTGTTTATCTTAATCTCTTTTCAGCTGGTACTGATCCCCCCTATGTGACGACTGTGCTGGGAATTGTGACAATGGCGAATGTATATGTATTACTGATTCTGTAACACAATGCATGCCCACTTCCCTCTGTAAAATGGATGATAATACTTGCTGCTCAGCAGTAACAGGCTATTACTGGGATTCTTTAGCTTCCAAATGTACAGGTGAGAACAAATTCATTTTGTAACAGTGTCTAATAAATTGTGATTATTTTACATAAATTGTTTAATATAATACAGAATAGACTTCATACTATCCCCATTCAGCATACAAGGAGTCTTCCCTTAGTAGTGTCTAGTGAACATAAACTGCTGTCATGGTCAGAGGGGATTCTTTAGATCATTTTTACAACCAGCTTCCCCTTAAGATGTTTAACATAACAATGCCCCTTCCATCACATCACATCATAGAATTAAAAGCAGCTCACAAACAGCAGAGTGACTATGGTAAATTAAATAATGTGATGGATCACTAATTATATACAGCACTGTAGACATCTGAGGGATCTCAAATCTATTATTCTTTTACCTTCCACAGATGAATTTAGATGCAGCCCAGTCTGTGCTATTGATGAAGTATGTGTGAAGAAAGGTTTGGTGGCAGTCTGTGAATGTAACACCAATGCATATGTTGGCAAGAGTAAGTACAATGTCACATTGTCTGGAGCTCCAGTGATGCTTATCTAACCAAAGAGTTAAATGAGCACTGAAGAGCATTTTTTAACACTAGTTAATTCCAGAAATGCTCTTTGCTAAATGTGCCTCAAATATAATTTCTTAAAATGTGTTGTCTCTTTTTTCTTGTCTCACAAGCAGTGTTTCTATTTTAAAAAAAACTATGCACAATGCATACAGTGAGGTTAGCAAAATCCTTTATAAATAAATAAATAAATAATAGCTACTAAAAGGTTTGGTTTTTTAAATATTTTTTTAAAGTTAATTTTTGTCAAACGCAGACATAACTTACACCGCATTCCAGCCAGGTGTACCATTTGCATACGTATATGCATACCTCAATCTTTATACCGTCCTCCTTTTAATCTTATTTATATCTAAAAATCTAAACAAAAACACAAGAAATAAATAATTTGCAAAAGAACAGTCAATATACTCAAATGTATACGTAAGTATCCCATTTCAACCTGGCCTCCTCTCTTTCTAATAATTTTCTGTTGTACCGCTGTGGATAACTTATCTATAAATCAGGTATCCTTTATCATCCCTAACACTCAGGGGCCGACTGACAACTAATAGGGCCCCCGGACAATAGGAGATTGTGGGGCCCCTTGAGCCTAGCCCACAGAAGGTCACACCCATACAAAACCCCAACCCACAACCCACATGTACATTGTTGTGTTAACCCCTTAGTGACCGGGCGGTTTTACACAAATCCGTCCTTTAGTGACCGCAGCTGTTTTTACGTTTCTGCGCTGTTAGTGTTTACGTCAAATTTTCCTCTTACTCGTTTATGTAACCCACACATATTTTACACTGTTTTTCTCGTCATTAAATGGACTTTATAAAGATACCATTTTTTTCATCATTTCATATAATTTACTATAAAAAACATTGTGAAATATGACAAAAAAATTGAAAAAACAACACTTTTTCAAACTTTGACCCCCAAAATTTCTTATGTATCAACAACCGTCAAAAAAAATTAATTCCTTAGTAGTTTCTAAATTTAGTTCTGAGTTTAGCAATACCCAATGTTTACATATTCCTCGCTTTTTTCCTTATTTTATGCAACAATAAGTGCAAGTAGCACTTTGCCATTTCCAAAGAGTTTATTTTCAAAACTAGTGCTAGTGACATTGTAACACTGATATCTGTCACTAATTCCTGAATAACCCTCCACATATACATATTTTTTAAAGTACACAAATCAAGGTATTAAACTTGGGGTATTTTGACTCTTTCCATGCAAACCATTTTACCACAAATCTATGCCAAAGTTTGAAAAAAAAAAAAGTTTTGGTGATTTTTTTTTTTTAACGCAATTTAAGAATACATGTACTGTGAACTTTGAGGTTTACTGCCAAAAAACACCCCAAAATATGTTCAGCAACATCTTCTGAGTAAATTGATACCACCCATGTATAGGTATGTCGGGTCATTTGGGGGCTAATAGGCTGGTACTAGCGTACGTCTGCGTAGCGTTCTGTGTGCGTGATGACACGAAGTCAGACGGATCACATTTGCGACGTCCAGCAACTTGATGCACAAAATGGCTTTTCATATCATGTACCAATTTTTAGCATTTTTCATATTAATTTTCTTTCCCATAATTCCTTTTTTTTCTACGTCCGTTAAAAAAACAGTCCGTGTGGTGTCTACAGTATCTTCCGTCAGTACGTTCGTCCCTTATGCACACACGCAGAGTGCGCTCAGACTGCGTTCATCTGACATTAGCCTAAGGCTGAGCCTTTAGCATAGAAGGTCCCTGCGGCAAACATGGGAAGCTGCTGATCACTTTTCAGGTTTATAAGATACTGTACAATATTGATACACTTGTACACACTGCATATTACAGAGCTCCACAGCAATAAAACTCAGTAATGTGCGGTGTGTATGAGTATCACAGAGTTTCACAGCAGCAAAACTCACTGTAATATGCAGTGTGTACAGGGCTGGATTTGCATCTCAGGAGCCTGTAGGCAGTGGTGTATCTAGGCCTAGGGTGGCAAATTCCAGGGGGCGGCTGCCCCGCGGACCCCGCCGGTCACTGTGACCCGCCGCCCCGCGGGACGCACTGTCCATGGACGCTGGTGACCGGCTTCAAGCGCTGCCTCCTTCAGCCTCCTTGCTGCAGCGGCAGCCTGCTACTGTGCGCTGGGAGGAAGTGTACATATAACGTCACTTCCTCCCAGGCCGGTGGACCACCTGTTTCCTTCAGCACCGGGCAGCCATCTCCCAGCAACGGTGCTGCAGCGTGCCTGCTTCCCACACTGTTTACTCCAGCAGGCACGTTGCTTTGGCTCCGCCCCCTCACTGATGCGCGCAGGGCAGAGGAAGAGAGGCTGGCTGAACTCCATCCTGTCTGCTGAGTCCAGCTGAAGATTGTGAATGCCGGTGAGACGAACAACCCGGGAGGGATCCAATTGATTTTGCTGGGGGGGGAAGGGAGGGGGGAATCCAATTGATTTTGCTGGAGGGGAAGGGAGGGTGGAATCCAATTGATTTTGCTGGGGGGGATGGGAGGGGGGAATTCCAATTGATTTTGCTGGGGGGAAGGGAGGGGGGAATACAATTGATTTTGCTGGGGAGGGGGAAAAACAATTGATTTTGCTGGGGGGAGGGAGGAGGATAAAATACAATTGATATATTGGGGGGGGAATAAGATAACAGTTTATTCAACCCCCAGTATATCGATTACATTACAGTGAGTTTTATAGCTGTGGAGCTCTGTGATACGGTCATACACACTGCACATTACTGTGGGTTTTATTGTTGTGGATTCTGAGATACGCTCATACACACTGTACATTACCGTGGGTTTTATTGCTGTGGAGCTCTGTGATACGCTCATACACAGTGCACATTTCTGCGGGTTTTATTGCTGTGGAGCTCTGTGACACGCTCATGCACGCTGCACATTTCTGTGGGTGTTATTGCTGTGGAGCTCAGTGACACGCTCATATACAGTGCACATTTTTGTGGGTTTTATTGTTCAACCAATTAGAACGACTGTGATCCAGTATACTTGACATGCATGTCTGATCTTTGTAAAAATGGTTGAGTTTAAACATTTCATAATTTTATTTATCAATAGATACATTTGAAATGGTATACAAAATATACAAGTAGGAACTTGGAATCCACTTTTAAAGTACAGAGAGGAAGAGGCGGAGCTCAAAGGAAAGGTGGAGCCTAAATAGGAAGGGCGGGGTTTAACCAGGAAGAGGTGTCACCTTCACAGGAAGGGCCGTGTCACATTTAAATTAGGGGGTGCACGAGTTTAGTCAGGCCTAGGACAGCACAAAACCTAAATACACCAATGCCTGTAGGCACAAATGTGGAGCGCCCCTATCCCCCCCACAAACAAAAAGAAAACATGCCAAATTACATTTAATGACATTTAATAATGAAAGACCATAATGATAACTCCTATGACCCTCTAGCAGTGGCGACTCTGGGAACAATATTTAGGGGGGCACATAAGATACCACAGTCAAAACTGGGGGGGCACTAATAATTTTCACCGCTTAATCATATCGCTGAATAAAACTAAGGGCCCTTTCACCTGGTGTGACCTAAAACGCCATCGCTAAAGGAAAAATTTAGCGCGACTCGTTAAAACGTAGTGCCTGACGACCTGCTAACAGATCACCTTGTCTGCAGTAGTCCATGAACAAGGTCGTTTGGCGCGTGCTAGGTAAACTTTGAAGACCCGGGCTGAGACCCAGCGCTAATGCGGTTGTGTACAGGATAGAACTGTTTTTTCTTTCCAGTGCAGAGTGCTGGCCATACCTATCCCCGCCTTCACAAGCTTGTATAAGTATGAACACATCCAGTGAATAACCTCACACCCCTGCATTATTAAAATCCTCCAAGGTGGCCGTATCATCCATGTTTATATGCACACATATATTAAGGCTGATGGGCATTGCATGATAAATGCCACCCAACAGCATGTAGAATCATTACACTGCATTTAAAAGATACAAAAGGAAGGCCAGGTAAGCGACACAAATTCCCTGCTGCAGCATATAAATAACACATGTTTCAGGGCAAGACTTATTACGTGTCTCTTTAAACATGATCCAAATCGTTACCCTAATAATCAACCGCTTCCATACTATGAATAACCCCAGCATAAAATGTTTAAAATTAGCCAATATATTAGAATTAGGATATATGTGGATAAAGGATACATCTATATCATAATAGAGATCACTGCAACAGCAACGACAATGCAGACGAGATCCATTGCTATGGTGTATGGGGCCAAGAGAACACCTGTGCTGCATTCCTTTCAATTGCCTGTTCATTTTGGGCGAAGATCTGTTTTTTCTGTTTTTTTGGAGTTAGCACAAGGGTTGAGCAGTAGGTAAAATGCTGCCATTAGCGCCCCTCAAAAAAATAGCGCTGGCACAAGTAATCTGCTAGCTGCAAAAGCACTAGAGATCTCTAGTGCTCCCCGTGTTAAGTAAAGGACGCGGAAAGTACAGTAAGCTCGCGGTACAAATCGCTAATAGTGACACGCTAAATGATTTTTCCCGTTTGTAGCGGGAGGCAAATGATCTGTTGGTCCGGCGCTAGACTCGATTAACCTGGCGCTAACGCAAAACCATGCCGATGCAAGGGTTAGCTCACACCAGGTAATAGTGCTCTAAATAAGTATATATAAATAAGATTCAGAAACCCCAGAGTAATGTGATGCAATGATACCTTTTTATTGTACTAACCTGATAATTAAATTCAATATTTAATTTGCCGCTATTCGGCAGTTTTCGCTGAATGTCTGATAGCTGCCTCAGCGACTCCACTTTTAGCAAATTACAGTGACCATTCACTAAATAGGAATTCACTATATTTTCGGCGAAATTAATTTCCCGAAATGTGACGAAAAGCAGAGGATCTAAAGATGATTAGACCCTTTAGATTCTAACTTCCGTAATAACCCCTAAAATGCCATAAACCCAGGGAAATACAATAAAAATAATAAACTATGTAGCATTTAGCCTACCCTTTAACCCCTACAATGCCATTAATCAAGGAAAAAATAAAATGTATACTGTGAGGGAGGAAGCCTACCTATTACCCCTTTATATACAACTAAACCAAGGCAAAAACTAACGTAATACACAGTGTAATGTATAGTCTGAACATTAACCACTTCACTGCTGAGCCATTTCAACCCAGTGAAAATATTTAAGTACCCGTTATTATTTAATGTTTTATGACTTTTACTTCAAACTGAATATGGTCATGTTGGGTATCATTGGAAATGCCAGAATCTACTCTAACCAATGACACCAAGATCGTCCATATACATACACAGGGACGGAGATACAGCAGTCCGAAGAAGTGTGGGAAGCTGGATGCTGATTTTTGTTGGGGGGGCACATGGGGGGTAAGGAATAACCTAGGGGGGCAATTGCCCCCCCTTGCCTCCCTGTAGAGTTGCCTATGCCCTCTAGCCCTCAGGGCTCCAGAGATACAGTGGTCTAAATGATTGCAAATTGTAAAAAAAAGTTTTTTTTTAAAAAGAGCAAGACGCCCCCTTGTGGCAGGCGCCTGTAGGCAATGCCCAGTCTGCCTAGTTGTAAATCCAGCCCTGCGTGTGTATGAGTGTATCACAGAGCTCCGCAGCAACAAAACTCCCAATAATGTGCGGTGTGTATGAATGTATGACAGAGCTCCAAAGCAATAAAACTCAAAAACAATTATATTTATTTTATTTATTAAGCTAAAGTTTATATCAAAATGCAGTATTTTATTAAAACATATTTAATTAAAATAATTGTAATATAGTTAATTATAAAAATTTAATTAAAATTATTAGAAATATATTAAAAAATATATATGAGAAAATAAATAAGTTAGTGCAGCGGCATTGTTAGTTTTATAAGGGGGAAAAATACCAATGCCGTGATTTTCAAAACAAAAATATATATATATATTTTTTATACAACAAACCAGCACCAAGCAGGGACACAACAGGACGTGCGTGAAGTGACCCGGCACACTAGGGAGGAAATAGCCATGATGCTCCACTCACATCCATACATTTCACGGCCAGCAAGGCCAATCTGGCCCCCTCATCCAGGAACTTGAACGCCCGATGGGTCAGTCCACCCCTGCTATCAATTTATCTAATGTTGGAATATCTACATTACTCTAGTATTCTCTCAGAGTTGTTATTAGTCAAATCTAATTAAATAAATTATTTTAAGTTAGTCATATTTATCTCTCTTGGACAATAAAACACATAAGCCTCCCACTTGTTAAGTGACCAAATGTAATGGGACAATTGGCTTCTTAGCTGTTCCATGGCCAGATGTGTGATATTCCCTCAATACCCCAATTATAATGTGCAGATAAAAGGCCCAGAGTTAATTTCAAGTGTGCTATTTGCATTTGGAATCTGTTGCTGTCAACTCTCAAGATGAGATCCAAAGAGCCTTCACTATCAGTGAAGCAAGCCATCATTAGGCTAAAGAAACAAAACAAACCCATCAGAGAGATAGCAAGAACATTAGGTGTGGCCAAAACAACTGTTTGGAACATTCTCAAAAAGAAGGAAAGCACCGGTGAGCTCAGCAACACCAAAAGACCCGGGAGACCACGGAAAACAACTGTGGTGGGTGAATGAAGAATTCTTTCCCTGGTGAAGAAAACACCCTTCACAACAGTTGGCCAGATCAAGAACACTCTCCAGGAGGTAGGTGTATGTGTGTCAAAGTCAACAATCAAGAGAAGACTTCACCAGAGTGAATACAGAGGGTTCACCACAAGATGTAAACCATTGGTGAGCCTCAAAAACAGGAAGGCCAGATAAGGCTAAGGTCAGACGAGCGCAGTATTAACGTGCGTTTAGCCGCACTTAATCACGGCCGTGCTAGCAGCAAATGACGTCCAATGCCGGGCAGCATACGAAGAACGGCCGCACGAAAGTGCGGCCGCGCAACGCAAGTGGCAAACGAACGCATTTTTTCGAGAACGTCAAACTGCTAGTACTGACGTACAGAGTGCGCTGCGTCCGCATAGCGGCATGTGTGCGTGAGTAGGAGATGTCAGACGCTGCTAATGTCCGGCCAACATCACGTCCAGACCCAAAAAGTGTTTTATTGATGATCCGAACAAAATCACGGACGAAAATGCGCATCGTATGACCGCTATCGCGTATTCCGTGAAAAAATACGTCCATTCGTTCGAACGCACTTTTTCACGGACAACGCGAAAAATGCGTTAGTCTGACCCTAGCCTTAGAGTTTGCCAAACAACACCTAACAAAGCTTTCATAGTTCTGGAACAAGATCCTATGGACAGATGAGACCAAGATCAACTTGTACCAGAGTGATGGGAAGAGAAAAGTATGGAGAAAGAAAGGAACTGCTCATGATCCAAAGCATACCACCTCATCAGTGAAGCATGGTGGTGGTATTGTCATGCGTGGGCATTTATGGATGCCAATGGAACTGGTTGTCTTGTACTTATTGATGATGTGACTGCTGACAAAAGCAGCAGGATGAATTCTGAAGTGTTTCGGGCAATATTATCTGCTCACATTCAGCCAAATGCTGCAGAACTCATTGGACGTCGCTTCACAGTGCAAATGGACAATGACTCAAAGCATACTGCAAAAGCAACCAAAGAGTTTTTGAAGGGACAGAAGTGGAATGTTATGCAATGGCCAAGTCAGTCACCGGACCTGAATCTCATTGAGCATGCATTTCACTTGCTGAAGACAAAACTGAAGGGAAAATGCCCCAAGAACAAGCAGGAACTGAAGACAGTTGCAGTAGAGGCCTGGCAGATCATCACCAGGGATGAAACCCAGCGTCTGGTGATGTCTATGCGTTCCAGACTTCAGGCTCTGATTGACTGCAAAGGATTTGCAACCAAGTATTAAGAAGGGAAAGTTTGATTTATGATTATTATTCTGTCCCATTACTTTTGGTCCCTTAACAAGTGGGAGGCACATCTGCAAACTGCTGTAAGTCCTACACCGTTCACCTGAGTTGGATGTACATACCCTCAAATTAAAGCTGACAGTCTGCAGTTACAGCACATTGTGTTTGTTTCATGCCAACTTCATTGTGGTGGTGTATAGAGCCAAAGATGTTAGAATTGTGTTGATGTCCCAATATTTCTGGACCTGACTGTATATATATATATAATGTATGTGTGTGTGTATGTAGCCAGGAAGGTAGGCACTCGTCCTCTTGAAGATTATAGCCAGCAGTGGCAGAATCTTTCATGCCCTGGTGCCACTTCATAAAGGCTTTTAGTGGCTGAAACGTCTGATATGCTTTTTTAATTTGATACAATAAAGCATATATTTTCTTACGTCCCGTGTGCCTCCTCAGCATACTTATATATATATATATATATACACAATGTATGTATATATATAACTTTAGACAAGGGATCAGTTTTATTTGCTTGCCTCATTAAGTCCTGTTTTCACATTGTACATCATAAACTTCATTTTGTTGAACACTAATGAGAACCTTTCTGTTACACCAGCAATTGCTGACTTTAAACCCACTGTGGAATGTGAAGGTGGTACAATGACAACCTCTGTCAGTAGATGTCTGTTGACATACCTGGGATATAATTACAGCAGCCTCCACGTTAGAGATGATTCTGACGAATGCAGCTATCACTATCCTACAACTCAGAATGATCTGAGTATGGAAACAAATCAAGTCAAAGCAGTAGCAGGATGGTGTAACAATACTCATACGGTAAAATATGATTAATGAAAATTGTCTATATAGTTAAAATTTAAGAAGAGCAGAAAACTGCATATTTTGCATCTATTTTTAGCTTATTTAAACTGTCATGAATAAAACAAATTTATGAGTAATATATCAAGAAGTAATAAATATGTAATTGTTCACAAATTGTTCACAAAATATTATATAACATCTGTGCTTACTTCATCTCCAATGATGGAGGCACCTCTGTCTTCCAGCAACCTTCAGATCTTTTCTACATGAAAAGTACGGGTCGACAATAATGCCAGCGTTTGTCTCATTGCTGGTGACATATTCTGTAGCATTGCTATATTTACACTGTGATTTTACCAAGTATAAATAGCACAAATTCCCATCATACACCTCACTTCCATTGGCATTAACCTGAACGCCAAAGGAGGAGCAGTGTATTCTGGGAAAATGGGTTGACAGCTGTGAGGGCTGTCCTTTGTTATTCTTTTTAAACAATACACTTTTTAGGAATTTGGCTAACACAATACATACAGGTAAATTAACTAAAAGGTGAAACTCTGAAGAATTTTCACTTCTCCTGCCAGTTCTCCTAAGTTCACCCTTTAGTGAATAGACCTGATAGAGTTCTATGATTAAAGACCTAAATTTTGTTTTTGAATCAGGGGTTCACACTAAAAGCTAGTAAAGTTCTTTGGACTTACAGGTCTGTTTGGAAAAAGGTGAAAACCAGGAGGATTGGCAGGAGAAAAGAACAATCTAGAACAAATAGCCGATTTGGAAAGTGAGATAAATGGGAGAATATTTTATTTTGGCTATTTTGACCTAGAATTTTCACTTCTCCAGTCATTCTCCTGAGTTTCACCTTTCTCTGAATAACCCCTTATATACAGTATATTACCTGTTAATGTGAATGCAATTTGGGAAAAAATATTGTCAAGTATTCAGCTGTAATATTTTGAGAATGTACATGGCACTGTGCCTAAAATATATATAAGTGCTGTTATAAAAGAGACACTCACAATAAATAGTGAATGATGCACTGGGATGCAATTTAGTTGAGCAAAAAAATACAGTATTCATAAGAATATCAGAGGTAAACAGCAGTTAGCGAAACAATTACAAATACAGGGTTATTCATAGAGCGTGAAAAGCAGGAGAATGACTGGAGAATGAACAATTCTAGGTCAAAATAGCCAAACCAGAAAAATTCTCCCTTTCATCTCACTTTCCAAATCGGCTATTTTGACCTAGAATTGTTCATTCTCCAGTCATTCTCCTGCTTTTCACGCTCTCTGAATAACCCTGACAGAGGCAACATCACAGCTCTGCGTGGAGAGAGCCTGTGGAGACATGGGTTCGATCCCGGCAAGAGCACCTCTCCAGTAAGTGTCATTGGGCAAGACACCTAACGGTACATACTCGCCACCCAGCACATACTTGAAAACAAGAGAAATGTCAATGGTAGAATCCTTTCTCAAAAAAAAATATTCAAATTAATTAAAATAAAAGTAAAACAATATTCATAATGCAAAACTCAATAAATGTGCAATGATAAATGGAGAGAAAAATGATCAGAAAGTTAACTGGAGAGGACAAGGATTTTTCTGGTATTGCACGTGTACCAATTTAAGGTGCAGGTTGATTTTTTTTGTTACATCATCATTAGATTTACACTTTAGCATATTGTTATTTTTCAATTTAATTTTCTGTGAAAGCAATATTTATTTAGAAAACTTTCAGGTCTATTCAAAGAAAGGTGAAACTCAGGAGAAAGACTGGAGAAGTGAAAATTCTAGGTCAAAATAGCCAAACCAGAAAAATTCGCCCTTTCATCTCACTTTCCAAATCGGCTATTTTGACCTAGAATTGTTCATTCTCCAGTCATTCTCCTGCTTTTCACGCTCTCTGAATAACCCTGACAGAGGCAACATCACAGCTCTGCGTGGAGAGAGCCTGTGGAGACATGGGTTCGATCCCGGCAAGAGCACCTCTCCAGTAAGTGTCATTGGGCAAGACACCTAAAGGTACATACTCGCCACCCAGGACATACTTGAAAACGAGAGAAATGTCAATGGTAGAATCCTTTCTCAAAAAAAAGTCAGATGAATGCAGTCTGAGCGCACTCTGCGTCCGTCCTTGCGCTTTTACGTCGAGGCCTATATTGCGTCCGTTGCCACCTACATTTTGTGTGCGCACTTCGGGGCGCATGTACTTCATGCGTAGGTCTCTATTGATCACAAAACAATGCTACGACGAACGTGAAACAGTGCGGCAACACGAACGTGATTACTGTGTTCGTCTGACTTTAGCCTTATCTCACTTTCCAAATCGGCTATTTGGCATAGATCGTTCTCTTCTCCTGCCACTTCTCCTGTTTTTCACCTTTCTCTGATTAGGCTAGGGTCAAACGAAAGCATTTTTACACGCGAACGTAAAAAAGTGCGTCCGAACGCAATGATGTATTTTTTCTCGGAATATGCGAAAATGGTCATACGATGCGCATTTTCGTGCGTGATGTTTTACGAATCCAAACCAGGAAACTTTTTGCGTCTGGACGTTATGTTGGCCGGACATGAGCAGGGTCTGACGTCTCCAAATCACACACACCGCTAGCGAGAGCAGCGCACTCTGTACGTCCGTACTAGAGGTTCTGCATTCTCGAAAAAATGCGTTCATTTTCCACTTGCGTTGCGCGGCCGGACTTTCGTGCGACCGTACTTCGTATATTGGCTGTCATTGCCCGTCATTTGCTGCTAGTGCGGCCGTGATTAAGTGCGCCAGAACGCACGTTAAAAGTGCGCTGGTCTGACCCCAGCCTAAAAATGCGCTGGTCTGATCCCAGCCTTAACCCTGTATTAAAAAAAAATCTAAAATTCTAGATCAATAGGCCTTTACAAAGGTACTTTTGGTTTAAAATACATAGGACATTTGAAATAAAAATGATCACATATTTTAACACTATAAAGGAGGGACACAATGTACAGTAGATTCTGGAGTTTTTAGTGACAGAATGTAAAGAGGGAGCTAAAGAAAAAGAGAGGGGGCTAAAAGAAAAAGAGAGGGAAAACCAAAGCCTAAAAACAACCCATCCACACACAAATTTAATATACATTTGGATAGGAAGGGAAAGGGCAGAAGGGTAAGGAAAAAGGCAAAGTAAGACCACTGGAGCACCTATTCCTTTTGATAAGTCAAGTCTTCTAATAAAAGTTTTTTCTAAATTGTACTTTTCAATGCTTCTTTTTCCAGATTAGTGACTCCCAAGTCTATTACACAAACACTCTTCACATCGATCCTTTCCATTCAGCGCTCATCACCAAGAATCCCATTGAATTTGATTTTACTTGTGGCTACAATCTTACGATGCAGACCAGTCTCAAATATGCGCTTCGTCCTGTTATAAAGTATGTATGTATGTAGACATTTTATGAAATCTAAAAAGAAAACTTATAAAAAAAATCATAAACCATATTTTAAAGAGGAATGAGCATATTAATATTCTTAAAATGTGTTTTAAGATGAAGGGAGCAAATGACATCTGGCTCCACCAAACTACAAGTTACTACACAAAAGAAAAAAAGACCAAGAACTCATAGTGCGAATATATTATTGATCACAGTGAACTGTGAATGACCAAGTCCGCTATCACCTAATGTGAGCTAAAACACCAACGCTACATGAAAAATCTAGCGCAAGCCGCTAAAATGTAGCGCCTGACGAACCAACAACAGAACACCTTGTTTGTGGTTGTCAGTGTACAAGATTCATTACCGCACGCTAGGGAAACGCTAAGACCCGGGCTGAGACCCAGCGCTAATGCGGTTGTGTACAGGATAGAACTGTTTTTTCCCAATGCAGAGTGCCGGGCCATACCTAAGTATGAACATATCCAGCAAATAGCCCTCATACCCCTGCATTATTAAAATCCCCCAAGGTGGCCATATTATCCATGTTTATATACACACATATGTTAATTAAGGCTGATGGGCATTGCATGATAAATGCCAGCCAACAGCATGTAGAATCATTACAATGCATTTAATAGATCGAAAAGGAAGGCTGCAGCATATAAATAATACATGTTTCAGAGGAAGGCTTATTCATGTGTCCCTTTAAACATGGTCCAAACTGTCACCCTAATAATCAACTGCTTACATACTATGAATTACCCTCAGCATAAAATTTTTAAATTTTAAACACCACATAAGGTTAAGTGAGGTGTCATTGGAAAGGTCTTTACAATGATACCAAACATGACCATATCATATGTAAAAATAAAAAAAATAAAAAAGTAGATGCAAAATGTATTTTTTTCTCAGTTCTATGGCAGAGGTAATATCTGCATTTACATATAAAACAAACAATGCCACTGACCTAACTTGACTAAGGCAACCGATTCTGCCCATTCTTTTGATTTGAGCGTAGAGAGAAACTGTTTTTCAGCTTTTTAAAATTGTTTTTTTTTTTATTATTTTTTTTAGTTTGCCCCAAAACTAAAAATTGCTTTGCCATGTATTTTTGTTGGGGGGTGGACACTCCACATGTATGTACCTACAGGCTCCTAAGATGCAAATCCAGCCCTGAACACAGTAATCAACAAAAGGAGCTGAGCTGCATCTCAACGAATGAACTGAAGAGCGAGTTACACAAGGCTGCTTTTTTATTTGTACATTTAGTTTTAGATCACATCAGAGCAAACGCAACTAAAATCTGTGGTTACATTGCATTAGATTGAAATCAGAGCGAGTTGACTGATTGGACTGTTTACTGGGTAGTCTTTTCAAATTACAGACGTCCTAGACCGGTGATAGCAAATCTTGGCGCACAGATGTTTGAGAACTACATGCCCCATAATGCTAATTCACAGTTAAGACTGGCTGAGCATCATGGGACATTTACTTCAGAAACATCTGAGGTGCCAATGCTCGCCATCACTGTCCCAGACCTCTTTTCCTTTTCTTAGCATATTTTAAAAGATGGCATCAAAGCTAATATATAAATCTATATGTGACTTAAATGATGTCATAATCTTTTGTTTGATCGATAGACAATGTAGTGATGCTGGTTGGTTTTACACAGTGAGCCTCATATTGGATGTTTTCAATTATTGCTGATTTGACGTACGTTGCAAAAGCAACACGGCAGCAACAAGATATACTGTATATCTACTAGCATCTGGGTTTTTTATTGTTTGCATTTAATTGACCTTGAATTGAAACTTTTGACTCCATTAACTTTAACAGCACGTGATTAAATACCACATACAAAAGACCCGGAAATTTTCATCTGAGTAGCTGTAGGTAGTCTGACAGATTAAATCCATCCAGTGTTACACACAGGGTAATTCAAAGAGATTAGAAAAGTCACCGCACGTTCGGTGATGTTTTGTTCTCTTCAATTTGGTTCCTTTTGCCAATCCCATTTCGGTGACCCTGCGGTGTATTCAGCAAGCACCACAGGGTCCCTGAATTGCAGGGAAAGGCTGCTGCAACCCCGACGAAAACTAACGTGCAAAATCCGGCGAATGCACGCCAAAAACCCGCAAAAACATCTGGATTAACCTGCCGAAAACCACAGAAAAACCCGAGCAGGAGCCAATCACACGCAGCGAAGTCGCAGGAAAAAGCCGACACTGCAGAAGAATTAGGAAAACAGTTTGCTTGAATGTGTGAAAAGTGAAACGCTGTTTGCAAAGAAACTACTGAGCGAAAATGTCTGAAATTTACATATGAGGTCCAGGGAATGATAATAAAAAGGGCTGTTACAGAAAAAATAAGTAAACTTAAAACAAATCTGACTTTTTTTAAAAAAAATTCCTGAAAAATGCTTAAAATATCCTAAAATTTTTTATAAATAGACTCTTTACTGCAGAATTTTATAATGAACGATTTATTAGATATTGAATTAAAACCAGAATATTTTTAACATTGAAGCCTATGGGATTCGCCTGAATAAATCTGCAGCATGAAACCACCAAATGGCAGGGCATTTCGGGAACCTTTCACTGCTGGTTTGTGCTCTCTGAATAACTGAATCAGTGCTTTTTCATGGGGATTTCACTGCACTCGAACAGGCACCGATCAGGCACCGTATGTGTAGGCAATTCGCCAGGATTTGGCGAATTGCCTACTCTCTGGATAGCCGAATGGCCAAGAAAGGTAACCGAACGCTGAAAATCAGCATTCGGTTACCTTTCTCCAGCAATTTGGATCTCTTTGAATTACCCTGTTAGTCTCTTATACATTATAATAATTTTTTATCTTAATCTTTTGCCACATTGCAAAAATCTACTTAAAGAAAGAGTACAACAAATACTATGTAATAATCACCCAGCTACTACATTAAAGTAATATTCATTTATTCGTATAGTTTTGATATTTCTGTGTTATTGCTTCATCGCTTTTATTTATTTATGCATACTTTTTTTACTGATATGTTTATTGTTTGCAGTACTACTATATTAGTTCCAGTGACTGGAGGAGGCTCATTTTCACTTACTATGGCTGCATATAAAAACACAGAATAACTATAATATACTGCAAAAGAGAGATGAAAGTGTATTTGTTGGAACAGACATCTTCCTGGGAATCATTACTCTAGACGCTGATGCAACCAACTTTACTTTGAGAGTAGATAAATGTTTTGCCACACCATCCAATGATTCTAATGATTCAACTAGTGTTCCACTGGTGAGCGGCGGGTAAGTGTTGTTGTAAAGTAACATCTACTCATTTCATTATCATTATTTTTAACTAAAACAGAAACATGGGAGAGACTAGTGTGAGTATTGAAGGCCTGAGTAGACTAGACTTGCAGACAGCGAGAGAGTTAGAGAATGACAGAAAAAGATAAGTGACCAGGGCTCAGAGATTAAGTGGGGAAAAAGAAGTAGTTAACTAAATGTTAAAGACAGTCAAATTAATAGGACCTGCTAAGATGTCTGTCACAAAAACAGTGACAAAAGTGAGACAGAACGAAAACAACTGAGAAAAACTGACTATTATTGGTCTTGGAGTATTTTCTATCTAATTTTTTTTATCTGAAACATTCCATCAATCCTTTTGTATTTCAGACTAAAATTATGGAAATAGCAACTGTCAGTGGATGTGAGGTCTGCTTGAAAATAGAATGAGTACTAGTGTACCGTTGTTTGATTTTAAGCTTGACTGGACATTGTTAACCTGATGTGCTCCTCCATACTTGTTTCAGGATGCCATTTTCCAATTAAAGCCATGGATGAATATCTGTATTTTGAAGTTGACATAAAATCTAAACTGAAATGTATTTCTTTTCAGCTGTGCAATAACTGAAGAAGTTGACACTGAGATTATGGAAAATGGAAAATCTCTGGAGGCAAGAATCAGAATAAAAGCTTTTCAATTCCAAAACTCCCCAACTAATTTGTTCATCTTTTGTCAAGTGTCGTTATGTCCAATAAGTGATGAGTGCAGCAAGGTAATTGAATGACATTAAATCACTTTGGTATTAAAAAATTGTAGAGCCAAGGATTAAAATGTAGTGATCACAACTAAAAGTATTGTATAATATAATTTTGTATGTTTCTGGTTTAGTAGTTTATATTACTATATTAACCATGCAACTAGTTCTTCTGTGAGTCAGTGAAGTTTCATTATTGTTAAATAATACCAATTGTACATGTTACAGAATATGTTGGCACATTATAAATTGTGTGGCAATTGTAAAAAAAAAAGCATCGTATTACTTCAACCACCTCTTAACATGTGAGATGGTTACTATTAATGTTCTATAGGTACATAGAGAAAGCTTGATTTTGCTTTTGGAAGCCTGCATGTTATATAAAAATATCAATTAATAAACAATAATTAGTATACCGTGTTACATATAATACAAGGTACATAAGTCTTAACAATTTACACAAGATGAATGTTTCACATAATTAATAAGTGTATGGTAAACATGGTAAAAAAAAATGGATGTATATTCTGTACAGTAAATATGACTATCAACTCTAAAAAAATCTTTTTTCTTTTAAAAAAATTGGATTTTCTTTTGTATCTTCCTCACAGTGCCTGAATGGCCGATCACTGAATGAAAACTCTGCTCAGCTGGGTTTAGGCTTTACACTAGAAGGTATTACATTAACTGAAATAGTAATATTATAGTAATAAATATGTAATATGTAAATATGTAATAGGATCAATCTTTTGCCTATTTAGTTTTTTTTTTTTTTTAAAACATTAGATATATTATTATGATTAAAATTTTCTACCCCCAACTGTCAATTAAACTATTGGTTTTCTTTTCAGATAATACAGTTGTCAGTAACTCTGGATCCCACAAAGGTACGTTTATGTCTTTATACTTTGCTTTTTTTAAATTAAAAAAAAAAAAAAAAAAAATATATATATATATATACACCGTATCTCCAGAAGGATATAGACATCTTAGAGAGAGTTCAGAGAAGGGCTACTAAAATGGTGTACGGCTTGAAGGAGAAAAGTTACCAGGAAAGGCTTAATGATCTTAACATGTACAGCTTGGAAAAAAGACGAGACAGAGGAGATATGATAGAAACATTTAAATACGTAAAGGGAATCCACAGGGTAGAGGAAGGGAGTATATTTAAAAGGAAACAAAATAGCAAAACAAGAGGACATAGTCTTAGATTAGAGGGGCAAAGGTTTAAAAGTAACATCAGGTAGCATTATTTTACTGAGAGGGTGGTGGATACATGAAACAGCCTTCCAGTAGAAGTGGTAGAGGCCAAAACAGTAATTGAATTTAAGCAGGCATGGGATAGGCATAAGGCTATCCTAAACAAAAGATAAATCCAGGTTAAGTATCCATGTAATTGGGCAGACTAGATGGGCCGAAAGGTTCTTATCTGCCGACATTTTTTATGTTTCTATACTGTATATACCATAAACCATCAATCTCCTTCCCATTTGCCAGAAAATGCCTGGTGCAGGTAATCTCCAAAATTTCTGTCAGGGTTATCCAAAGAGATCCGAATTGCTTGAGAAAGGTAACCGAACGCTGAAAATCAGCGTTCGGTTACCTTTCCTGGCCATTCGGCTATCCAGAGAGCAGGCAATTCGCCAAATCCTGGCGAATTGCCTGAACATACGGTGCCTGTTCGGTCCCTGTTCGAGGGCAGTGAAATCCCCATGAAAAAGCACTGCTTCGGCTATTCAGAGAACACAAACCAGCAGTGAAAGGTTCCCCTAATGCCCTGCCATTCGGTGGTTTCATTCGGCAAATTTATTCAGGAGAATCCCATAGGCTTCAATGTTAAAAATATTCCCGTTTTAATTCAATATCTAATAAACCGTTCAGTATAAAATTCTGCAGCAAAAAGTCTCTTTATTTATAGATTTTTTAGGATACTTTAAGCATTTTTCAGATTTTTTTTTATTTTTATTAAAAGTCAGATTTTTTTTTTTTTTTTTTCAGTTTACTTATTTTTTTTGTAACAGCCCTCTTTATTATCATTCCCTGGACCTCCTGTGAAAATTTCAGACATTTTCGCTCTGTAGTTTCTTTGCAAACAGCGTTTCTTTTTCCCAGATTCATACAAATGGTTTTTCTAATTTATTCACTGCCTCCTCTACATCACAGCTGCTTCGGCTCTGTGTGATTCGGCTCATGTTCGGCTCCTGTTCGGCTCCTGTTCATCTTTTTCAAAGGTTAATCCAAATGTTTTTGCTTGTTTTCAGCGTGCATTCGGTTAGTTTTCGTCAGGTTTGCGGCAGCTTTTCCCTGCAATTCGGGGACCCTGTGGTGCTTGCTGAATACACCGCAGGGTCACCGAAATGCAATCGGTAAAAGGAACCGAATTGAAGAGAACGAAAAGTCACCGAACGTGCGGTGACTTTTCGAATCTCTTTGGATAACCCTGTGTGTGTATATATATAAAATATACGAGAGGGGCAGCACTCAACCTTAACTACGCTTTCAGTGCGGGTGCATCTCAAGACAACATAATATAAAACAAAACGAGAGGAGAGCACACCAAACAATACAAAAGAAACCACAACAGCAGCTAAATACACTTAAACAGAGTTACAGATTTAACCCTTTCAGTGCTTAAGAACATTTCCTAAACCCCTTCAAACATTGCAGTTCTTAACCCTTGCATACATATAATACTGAGCTCTGTTGAACAATGGTGGAAGTTTAGTTTGCAATAGATGGCCATGGATTGCGTAAGCCTGCCAACAGCGACGATGTATTGCACCCCTGGCAGGTCCTATCATACTAACCTAATGACTGCTCTTATGGGATAAACTTACTGTGGACCCAGTCCTTTCTGAAGCTCCCTGCAGATCAAGGTTTAAGGAGCTGAAACGTCGGATTATGTACTTTTAAATGTTGTAATAGATTCTGTTTTTTTATTCTACAAGACCTGGATTGCATCGCTTTATGGATGAATATATTTTGCTATACAGTATAAATGTCACAGTATGATATTTAGTTATATTTATGTATTCAAACGTTTGCAATCTGAAAATGTTGCCTGAATAATGCTTTTCTCTGTCATATGACATTTTCTTCACAACAATACAATAGCACAGAGAAATGGACCCAATAACTGCAATAAGGGATAGTAATTCTTACCTCTCCTTACCCCTGCCTTTACCTCTCTGTACTCTGGCTCATCTCTATTTATGTTTTAACCCCTTATACTAATTTCTCATAACATTTTATTTATAGTCAGGGCCATCCTTAACCCCTTCACTACCAAGTGACCTTCCAAAATCATTTTTAATTAATTATACAGTAATACATAGCTATTACTGTACATAAACTATATGGCCAGTAGATGGCGCCATCTACTGCCAAATTAAGTTAAAAGTTTGAGCAGCTGGTCTATTTTCTTATTTTTCTCCCTGCTTCGGTTGCTGACAGCCCGATATTTCAGAGCTTTCAGCAGCTGATTTTACAGTTTTAGCTCTTTGAGCATTATGCCCACAGAGAAAAAACTTTGCGGGGCATCTTCTGCAGCCCAAGAGCACACACAATTTGTTTGCAGCAAACAAATTTAAATTTCATTTGGGCTGAAGATCAAGATATCTCTATAAGAGCACCAGATGGTGCATTTGAAGCCTGAGAGATCTTGATCTTCGTAGTGAATGGGTTAATATAGACAGGGAACTGGGCAACCATTTTCTTGGGGCCCCCATGCAATTTTGCTCTCCACCCCAACAACCTAATAAACATTTAAAAAAAATAAAAACACATGTAGTATTGACTCAAAAAAACTAAATCAATTTATTTTATATATTTTTTACAATTACACATATTAACATCTTTTATACACATACACATCATACAAACAAATCCTATATTCGTGTACTGTAAAAAAACACAAAATAACGCAATCAACATACAGTGGCAAGAAAAAGTATGTGAACCCTTTGGG